>JADDOH010003293.1:0-226051 GCA_016648135.1 Agrypnia vestita | reverse complement strand
GCCCCCAAAAGAAGTCGTTGTCAATTATGTGCAAAAACTGACAACAAAGCACCTATGATCTGTTTGATGTGTAAAAAAATTGTACGTAAACAACATTCTAATACTGGTTTTATGCACATGTAATAAGGATTTTTTTTTCTAATTATTGTGCACATGTAATATGGACATGTAATAAGGATTTTTTTTCTAATTATTGTGCACATGTAATATGCACATGTAATAAGGATTTTTTTTCTAATTATTTTTTTTCTAATTGATTGTGTTTACGTAGTAAATATTTCAATTTGATAATATATTTTATATAACGATGGTTATAAATACATAAGATACACGTAATTAAAAATAAGAAGGTAAAACTAAGAAGTTTTGATCCATTTTTCCTTATAATTATACTACTCGGTCAAATCTGACCCGAGGGACGGTACCGTTAGTATTTTTGAAGCCCCTATGAAGGTTAAATAACCAATCTAAGGCCTTTTATTTTATCGGCACGCCGTTTTATTGGTGTCTTCTCGCCACTGTCTATGGGCTTACTTTCCACTATTTTCTTTTGTTCTCGTTCTAATATCTATGATTCGTTGTTAATGTACTCACTTGAGTTCAGTAGTACATGATGGAATATTGTCTTTGGAAGAAACTTACAAAACATGCTAAAAATACTCCAAAAACAATTGTTCCCGATAAAATGTAGTTCTCAAAGAAGAAATGATGACAAATTATATTTAAAAGCTGCGGCGTTATATTTAATTTATGTATATGTAAATTAAATCGACAAGACTTATATTCAAAAACCAACGATTCATTTTTAAAGCAATCGCTTAAATTCAGTAGTACATTATGGAATACTGTATTGGGGAGGAACACAAAACACACATTGAGAAAATACTTAACGTCTAAAAAAGACTCCATAAATAATTGTTCCCGATACAATGTAGTTCCCAAAGTAAAAATGATGACACATTATGTTTAAGTATTTAAAAACTGCAACGTTCTTCGTGTTACGTTACTATAAAAAATACTAAAATATTACGAGAATTATATATTCTGATGATTAATTCCAATGACATATGCGATACAGTAATGGATGTACCTATTAGTTTTAATTTTCATTAAACAGAAATATTTAAAAAATCTAAATATTTAAAGAAATTACTTAATTCAAAGTATTTTATTAATATATTTTTTTTACATTTTATTTAGTAACTATTTTGAAATCAAACTAATTTTGAAAACGGAATAAAAAAGAATGTATTTTTCACAACCTACTGTAATGATAGTTCATTTTTTGCAAAAAATAAGTTAGAACTATTGAAAAAAATGTAAACTTTGATATTGCATATCTCCATAACTATTGATATTATGACATGGTTGCTGGAACTATTTCGACTCATTATCAAGCCTGTAAATTTTTTGCTACTAGCTATGACATTTGTATATAGGTACATTTAAAAATTGTACAGATATCTACTCGTAAATATATTAATAATATAATTATATTTAGTAACTTACTTATTCTGTTGTCAGGAGTCGTTACAGGCGGCAAGGGTCGTCTCGTTGCTCTTTCTGGAACAAAAAACAAGCATTAGATGATAGCAAAAAAATATTCCGGAACCGATTTAAAAAATCCACTTTAATGAGTTCTGAGTTAGCTCAACAGTATTGCTTGAACACTATAACTTGGCGTGCAGCGACTTTGGAACTAAAACCCGCCCCGCCCGCACCCGGCGGTAACCCCTCGCCCTTCAGTACAATTTTGTATTTGCTCGGGAGCTGTGACATCTTGATTACCAATATACACTGAATTATTATGTCCAAAACATCCTAAACAGTCCGGGATGGTGGAAGAACAATGGCCAATGAAGTATTAAAGTTTTGCGAAGCTGAAAAAGCTGGACCGATATTACCATCTGATAGTTTGACAGATAGAACGGCCGCCATTACGACTTGGTTTCTTTAGTGCTGCCCGACCAAATTTCTGTTAAAGGCTACGACATCGGTTACCGGACATTCTGTACATTATGTATTGTGTAATAAATTTACACCCTGGCAACTTCTGTTACGCGACAGGGACGCCCTCCCTCGCACGCCAACTTATAGTGGTCGCATTCTACCGAATTAATTTTCATAATTTTCATCTCTACAACACCAATCATCGATTTTCCTTTAAAAATTACAGTGACTTTTTTATCATCATCACAATCCCCACCATCTTTCCCTTGGTGTGTGAAGTTGAATGAAGTCGATGTATATCGAGATGGATAAAATTAATATATTACTAGCTGTAACCTGTCAAAAATTACGGTAGTTTTAAATGTTGGTTCCTAAGGAATAAGTATTTATTTATTAATATTTTTAAAAAATAAAAAAATAAAAAATATATTTTAAAAAATACTATAAAGAAGTTGCGGACGTTACCCGAAGTTACGACGGACGGACGGACAGGCAACGAAATTATTATAATTGGGATTCCTTTATTTTATTCCCACTTTTTTTCATTTTCAAAATTCTCTATCATCTTATTTTACATATTTCAAATTGTTGTTAATTAAGTAAATAACTAAAATATATTTCAGTCCACTATTTCACATTTTTGATTATAATTATTCTTATAATAAAAATAAATTGATTGATAAATGATAAAAATATGAGATTCAGAACTGGAGAGAGCTGACACAAAACCAAAATGAGTGGAAGACTCTTGAAGAGGCTAAGTAAGACCCACCCACTTTTGGCTCTACAATACCCCAGGGGGTTTGTAGATGATCAGTAAAAATAAATAAAAATTCTATTCATATATAAATTTTTGATGAAAATATTTGTTATTTGGGAAACTTGAATCATTGGACAAACTACGTGCAAATTATTTACTTACCATCATGCCGTCTTCGCAGGCATAAGCAGAGAGGATAAAATGCCGCACTCCTTTGTCCTGGCCTATCACTTTTGCAATGTTAAATTTCGTACAGTTTTTGATTTCTAACAGGTTCTTCCCCAATGTCTGGTTTGCCTGTTACTTTAAATACTCGACTCAGGTATTTTTTCTTCCTCATAATAATAAAAATAGTACTAGTAGTATTCTAAAATTGGAACGGTACTAAAATGAGAGTTTTTGCTACTTTGCACAAACAGATTTTTTCTTTATAATTAAATTGATTAATTGTAATATTTTTTGGTAGTGTGTACCTGTTGGTGCCCCGGCTTGCTGCGTCACGCCAGGTGGGGAGGTGGGCTTGGCTAAAAAAATATTTATTTATTTATTTTCAACGCCCTAACGGACTTTTACATATGTATATAGTACACGTATTCTTTACATACTTAACATAACTTTTTTAATCAAAGTATACAGAGAAAAATAAAAACCAAAAATAAGCAACAAAAAATAAAAACTCACTTCAAAAATTAATATTCATGACAATCATAAAAACTTTAAAATTAAACAGTTATAAGTATTAACATTTTTAAAAAAAATAAAATAAGATAAAGAATAATAACTACTAAGTAAATAATAATTTTAAAAAATAAAGAATAATATGAAAAAAATAATAACAAGTAAAAACAACTTTTTGAAAAATTAATAAAAAAAGTTAAAATATACAATATTAAGTAGAAAATACATTTAAAAAATAGAATAATAAGAAAAGCAATAAAAGCAAAAACAAAAAAAACATAAAAGCACACTCATCCAATAGAACGGTACAAATTTAACGAGAAAAAATATTCCAGTCCCGATTTTACAAGCATATTCCAAACCTAAGTAGGTATTTCTTTAATTCGCAGGTATGCTCCTGCAACGAACAACGTCAACAAGTTTCGAAATCTTATTATCAAGGCGGTGTATTCGTTATATTGGCGAGTTTACGGCATAGTTAGTCCTTTGGATACTTTCCGGTGTAAGGCAGTCCAACACACTGTTAATAATTTTAATTTTTCTACAATTTTGCGAGATTCGATATGAGAGGGCATCGTTTCGAATTGAATATAATCGGGTAATTTTATGACCAATTCATTTAATTTTATTTTGTTTATTACAGAGCTATAAATAAATGAATGAATTGATAATGGCGACGAAATTAAAATGTACCCGATCAAATTAGACGAAAATGTTGCATATATAACTTTTCGGGAATTATAACAAATAAATTAGGCTAAACATAAGTGCAGTATGTGTCTTCAGCATAGTTATACATATGTATATAAGGGCCTGGCCTCTTTGTTTTCTAGGGTAGTTACTAGCGAATGGAAAAACTACATTTCAAAATGAAGACTACAACACGCACACGTTCACCAGTTTGAAGACTACAAAGCGTGCGCTACATTTGTGGTAGGTACCGAAACATTACACACTTCATCTACTTCAATAGACTATGTCCATGAAGCGAACTAATTGTAGTACTACAAAATTGTATCAACTATAATGATCTACAAGAAACCTACTTGAAAAGTGTACGATTACAAAATTTTCATATCTCAGTTATTTATTTTTATCTACTTCAACTTCCACGTAAATATCGGCCAAAATTTCACATATTAAAAAAGTCACACTAAGTTTAAAATTTGAAATGTGTAAGTTTATAATGTATACTTTAGAATGTGCCGTTTGAAGTATGTAGTTTGAAGTTTGAGGTGTGTGTAGTTCAAAATGTTCACCGTACAAACGTGTGAAGCGTACACTTCAGTATTATATAGTACTACACTTTTCGCGAAAGGTTTTAATATTTAATATTTTCGTCGTTGATTTCTTTCCTTCTAAAATAATCTATTTTCAATTATTGCAAGGTTTTTATCATTTTATTCGACTTGAATTAAATCGAATGAATTTTTCATAATCGATATAAATTACTGTACCTAATGATAATTCAACTTTTAATATTTATTTTATTATTTTTCAAAAATGAGTCAGAAATATTGGGATGTAGGAATCCACCTGTAAAGTTTTTACTAGTGGCTACGTGGCGCCCTGTACATATTGTACGAAATAAAGTTACCCTTGTTTTCCGTGTCGTACTCTTCGTAGGTGAATTCTTCCGGGTCGTAGTCGTCATCGTACGCCGAGGGGTCCTCCGCCTGCCGCTGCGCCCGCCCCGCCCCCCGCGCGCGGCCCCCGGCACGCACCCCCACCACCCCGCCACCCTCGCCGTCCCCGGCCGCCCCCAGCACGAGCGCGGCGGCGCACGCGGCCCACAGCAGGCGCATTGTGACAGCCCTGAGGAATACACAAACAGATTTCAGCAAACAGTGCAGGATCACATGGTTAACCAGGCCATCTCCATGGACCTTCCGAGAGAAGACCAAAGAATTTGTGGGTGGTTCAAAGGAATAGTCAGATGTAGAGGCACGTATTGGGTGACAGAAGAACGGTCGACGATGACCAGGACCGCGCCGCCCCTGTGTGCGAGGCAATAAGGGCGCCGGATGAAATGCCAGCGCCAATTATTTAAATTATTTTTGTTACGCGACGACATATTCTTTATAATTTCTCATTTCAATAATTATTATAAAAATGAACAGATTTGTGCCAGTCTCTTAAAAGTAAAACCACTATTGACGGTATTCAGCAAAAACTGACTTTGAAAAGCACAGCTGGTACGATGTAATGAAAAGAATAATATATGTGGTCCAATTTCTAAGTACGGCTTTTCCAAACCAAAATATGGCTTTTCGTGGCCAAAGCTAAAAATTATACGACCGTAACAATGGTAATTTTCTAAAATATATCGAAGTGCTAGGAAAATTCGATCCTTCAATGACTAAACGTATACGGCGCGTAACGAATTATTCAGACTTCGAGAATATGCCGACTTATCTTGAAGATAAAATCCAAAACGACAGAATTTATTAACTCAGTACCCAAATTCAAATTTATTTTTTTACTTTTCATTTATTTGTTCGCTAAATGTATGGCATCTAGTATTGACAAAAGTAAATTTTGTAAACAAAAATCTACAGTCCATCGATATGAATATGCAAGTACCTTTAGATGCTTTAACGGAATTAAAGAAATTTTTGATAGAAATCAGTCAAAAAACATTTTGAAATGACACCGCTAATGTCGTAAATTTAATATAAACTGCTTTTAAAACAGTAATTTCAACTATCCTAGATTCTTAGCATAAATTTTTGTAATTAATAAACGTGAATCAACATTTTAATGTAAATTTTAGGAACATTTGTCATCCGAACTTGGTATTTATGTATGATATGCACAATAATTTGCTAAATTTAATATTTCCGTGTTAATCAATTTTAATCGAAATAAATTGTATTTTCTTGTCAACTGACAATTATTGGTTTTAACTTCACTACCACCTCATCTACCTTCAGCATCTTCCACAGAACTAATCATATTTACATGCTTGTTATATTTAATATTTATATTTCACATAGCTTAAATCCAAACATTTTAAGAACCCACATTATTATTGTTCTATCACTGGCTGGTCGGTGAACAATTGGAAATTTGTTCCGATTACACCCTGGTATGACGGGCGACATATCGGATGGATCTTTTTGGAAATTTTAATTATAAATCCAGTTTCCAGGTCGCAATGGCACCCCTTACACATACTAATTCGATTGTCTTTCTTAAATGGAAAGAGGTCTACCAGAATAAATATTCAACCCGGGGACGGGGCACAACTTAACCCCAAAAATCATATTTTAAAACTATTTAATAATTATAGATGATATTGAGCCGGTGTATTAAGTAATTCTCATAAATATCCCAAAGAAAATTAAATGATAATGCGTAGTAAGACAATCAAAAGTAAAAAAAATATGTTTTTCTATGGACAATCGACAATATTACTTATTTCTGCTTGCAAAGCTTCTGTCAGTCGGATGCTTGTGAGTTATGAGAAGTCAAAATATTACGGTTTCTCATCAAATAACTACAAATTTAGTAGAATCTTGTTCGCACTGTATAAGAAATGAAATTAAAACATTTTCAAACCATTATAGTTCATTAAAATGCAAATTTGATTGGGTCCCGTCTGTACCCCGCTACGGCCCCGATCCTATTTGATCTTCCGGCAGCCGAAGGTTAAAAGCTCCTGGTCAAAGACAAAAACTCAAAACTCAAATATCACGATTGAAATTATATCGCTTATTCGGCCGCGTCGCTTGCGTACGTCTTCGAAGCCCCCAACCGCCTCACATCCCTGAGCATTCAAAAATTTGAACGTTAGTTCTCCAAATATTCTGAATATTTAAAATAGCTGGTCTAAAAAGGATGTTAAAAATTGTAATAATTTCCGGAAGTTTTCCGTGTAGGTATATGTTAATAATTATCACCTTATCACTAATTTTATAAAAATATAAGATAGAAGGTATGCTGAAGAAGTGATCCACCCTTGACCTCTAAATAGGCAAAATCTGCTTTATATAATTTCAAGTATACTCTACTTTATTTTTGTATCTACTTAAATTTTTTATTTTTTTGTATCTTATCTTTTGTATTTATTTTTGCATAGGTATACTTAAATTTTTATCTTAATTTTATATGTATATTTTCTTTTCTTTCAGATTTATGTTACCTATTACCTATTAATTTTTTTCTGATTTTTTTTACGTTTATATTTCTTTACAATTGTTATTTGTTACTATTTACATAACTAGCAAATAAGAATAATTGCCACAGAACAGGTTTTACCTAGTGTGGCAGTTATTAGTAACTTATATTAAAACAAATGTAAAATAAACAATAAACAATAAATAAACAATTCGAATGAATATCCTATACACACAAATTAACATTGCTTCATACTTTAGAGTAAGACTTAGGTCAAAAATAGATGAGGACCTATCTCATTGCCAGCGGCGAGTCTTGGGATTGTTAGGTAGTACTAACTTAGATTAGTTAGATAGTACTAACTATGAAAGCGTGTTCGCAGCGTTTCTTCTTTTGATTGTATTTTATCTTGTTTTAATTATTGTTTATCTTTTTTATTGTTTATGGTTTTTATTAGCAAGATGGCAACCCTCAGTGCGGCCGGGGACAATGATCCACTCGTTCTATATTTAAAATGTAATTCAGCAAATGAATTAGGGCAGGCGCCATGCGGAAGAACCGCGGCGATAAATCTGCCAATTCAATTGGTTCAAATACGACCCAGTTGTGATGAGGACATCTGTCAAAACTATGCGTCCATCAAGACTAGCGATCTTCGCCTCTAGTAATGAATATTAATAACACTATTCGAGAGCGATACGTCGTTAGCGATTTATCACATCTTTATTGGCGGTTTTGGTTGGAAACTTCATCAATACACGTGAGTATCAAAATTGGACGAATTATGTAAAATTTATTTTTAAAAACTAACATGTCCCTTGCAAGAACTAGGCATCAACCCCCACCCTCCCCCCCGGGAAAATAAAAAGATTTTTATTATGGGGTAATTTCACTATTATTATTATTGTTATTATTTCTTATTTTCGCAAGAGTCGTCAGGCATCAATTAATATGTCAATCTGATGTTTACCACGTAACAGCACATTCGCGTATTTAGACGTTCATTCGTTTTTTACAAAAAATGCCGTCTTTTTTGTATAATGCGTCCATAATATCTGAGAAATGTGTCTTGTAGATATTGTATGGTACCCAAATGTAGAAATTCATTCCTGAAAACTGAAAAATGAAGCCAACATTAAGGCATCAATTTTCGGTAAGTTATCGGATTTTCCTTGTGAAAATCCATCCTCCATTATTTTCAATGTGTTCTTAGATAGTTATTTTATTAAAATAGATCACAAACACCGCAAAATCTAGGTATATAAAAACCAACACGGGTAAAAACAAAGCGAATACGAACAGTGACCATAGAAAGTAAACAAATTACAGTGTCTAACACCATAGAATATAGTAATATATGCTGTATCTATAATTTCTACGAAGTCAGATCGTATCGCCTTTAAATGGAATCGTATTTTTTTAAAAAATTTATTATAAAAATTATAAATGAAAACATTATCCCACACCATCCATACCGAGTTACAAAATATAATTTATTTTTCTGAATCTACTTAATATATTTTCATAGATATCTCTAGAATGTGAAATTATCCTATTGTGAGTGTTATCCCAATACTCGAAACGGTACCTACCTATTATGTACGCGTACAGTTTCTATGAGAAATGTCAATGACATGATTTGTATATCATTACAGCAGAAATATTGGTTTTTATTTACTGTTTAAAAATTAACCCATAAAAAAATATAAATGTTCTCAGGTTTTCACAACCGTTCAATATCTTCTGTGTGTAGTTTTCTGGGATATTCTGTCGTGTATATCTGACCTCTCTGGCCGACGTTTCGGATACCATTGCAGGCTGTGCACCCATCCCATTGATCCTGATGATGTACCCTACAACGGGATCCGAAACGTCGGCCCGGTAGGTCAGATATACATGGCAAAATATCCCAGAAAACTACAATTTTTCCACGTTCACTATTTTATTATAATTTATAGGTGAATTTCGAAATTCGACTTATTGCAGTGGACCTCATTATGCAACATCCAAAAAAATTTCAGTGTTTTTATGTTTTTCTTTTCTTCTTCATCTTGTCCGGTTATTGAACTTAGCAATTCTCCTGGTGATCATTATCTTGTTAAGTTACCTACAACAGATTCAAATTTGAATGAATTCCCGAATTTCCGTGAATTTCCCGAAACATTGCCTTAGATTTTTAGGCAGGATGTCCTTCGTGTTCCAGGATCTCTTGCAATTTGGGGTGTTTATTGTTTTAAAGCTTTTGTTTCCTGTCGCACCCGGATTGTGACATTGTCATTAGCAACCCTATCATTCTAGATTACGTTTTGAAGCCGCTGTATATAACCATATCTCAAATAGCTTTACAATTGTTTCAATAAGTGTTCATGATTCTATAATAAATTTACAGTGAACCCATGGCGCCTTATCAGTCTCATTCGTTTAAGTTTAGGTCATGGCTGTACAATACATTATTCATGCGGAAGAAAGTAGCTCCAGCTTAATTACCATAAAAAAATTATTAAATCTGGATCCCAGACAGACAAGATTTTTTTATACAAGAAAAAAATTTAAATAGAAATGACAACTGATTAAACAAACATGCTTAACTTAAACGTTATATTAAAATATAGTGTGAAAAAGCTGGCATTCATTGTTAATATTTTCACTCATTTGATAGAAAACATCTAACCCACACAGAACAAAATAAGTAGGTACTGTTTTTCGTATATTTCGACATTATGTAGAAAGAATCCAATTTGCAAAACGCGTCGTATCTTCGTAATTAATTTTTTTTCTTATAATTACATTAAAACACTATTAGATTTTTGTAGATTCAAATTTTTAGAAGCCATTTTCTCGATATCAACATAACTAAATCTATTTTACCTACTCTTTCTAGTTTAATTCCACCCATGTACCATATACAATCTACTATCATCCGTTTCGTTCCGTTTGCTTGTGATCATGTATTTTGTCTTGTTAGCCTTTAGTTGAAAGCAATACGCTTCGAATACATACACCACTCTTGTCAGTAGTGTCTTCCATGGAGTCCTCTGGAATCATGGAAATAATGATTATTTAGTTTCCCACATAGCCTTATTAACATGTTGAAAAGCCACGGTTTCGTCCGCGTTACGGATGTTATTTAATTTACTCCCATTTATAATTAGGGGTGGCCTCCGTAGTCCGGCATAACACTATCTTCTCATACCGGAGGATTTAGGTTCGATTTCTGGTGAGATCCACATTTCAACTATGTGATTTTCACGGAGCCTGGGTGTTTTTGTGGAGTTTCGCTACATTAATTGGGCCTCATGGCCTGTTGTAGCATTAAAAAAATAAATTACATACAATGCTTTCTTCTACATCATGCTTTCCTCATCAAATATTTGTTGTGCATGGAGATTGAACAGCATTACGTAAAGAATACAACCCTGTCTTGTTCCTCCCCTTCTACTTCTCCGGTTAATTCTTCGATTTACTATCTTCATTGATGCTTTTAGATGCCAATACACGTTTCCTATTATTCGGATATTCTTCTCGTCCATTCCAGCTGCTTTTAGAATTTAAAACAATCTTTCATGTCGAACGCTTTTAAATCAATGAAGAAAGAGTAGGTACCTACATATTTTGATTGATATTAGTTATTGCGAAAGCATAATATTAGTTATCATGGTAGGTACCTAACTAAATACTCCAAAGTCACAACTATTCGAGGTCATCTGGCATCTGTAATTCATAGATGACTGAATCAATTAATGGCCGACGAGTTGCGCTAAATCGATCTTTGTAGTTCTGTTACTCTGTTCATTGTACTAGTTCATTGTACCAAATACTAGGTCATAATCATTTGTTTAAATTAAATTTTAAAGCTTTTGACGTCTGTAGAAGCCTTTAAAAGAGAGTAAACACTAGTAAAATAATTACGTAAACATGAGAGCATCATTAAACAAATTATATTATTTCTAATATTGTTTAAAATGAGTATA
Organism: Agrypnia vestita; assembly: GCA_016648135.1. Taxonomy (NCBI): domain Eukaryota; kingdom Metazoa; phylum Arthropoda; class Insecta; order Trichoptera; family Phryganeidae; genus Agrypnia; species Agrypnia vestita. Next base: position 214,573 of record JADDOH010003293.1, on the reverse strand, counting down.
CTGATGCAGGTATAAATCGCTGTTTGTAACAATTAATTAACTAACCATAGTGCCTTTTCGCCGCAGGGGTAAGCTGAGAGGATATAACGTCACATTTTCTATCTTGGTTTTTTTTTATTTTGATTATTATAGTTTTGATTGATGATTATTTTAATTTATATTTTGCTTCGGCCACATTAAATGCTGTTGCACACGCTTGGAAAAGGTAGATTTTGGGTTTTTGGGACTAACAATAGACAAAAACTTCAACTCTACAAATCACGTAGAAGACACATGCAAGAAACTAAGAACACTAGGTACTAAATAGGTATTTTTTAAATTTAATATACTGTATTCCAAGACATACCTACGTGATATTTTTATGTATTACCTATTATATATAGGTACCATGGTACTGTATGCTCAATTTTAAACTATGGCTGAAACAGTTACAGACCAACTTTTAGTTAAACAACTACAAACAAGAATAATTAAAACTATCGCGCAAATAAAAAAATAAAAATAAGTTTGTAAGGACCAGCCTGACAAGTTATTTAAAATGTGTGAAATCTTACCGATACAAAAACAACTTCATTATAAACTGACACTGGATAAAACGCAAAAGACAGATTTAAAACGCTAATAAAACACAAATACACCACACGACAAATAAAGAATAAAAAAATAGAAAAAAAAAATTACGGAGACCGGAGAGACTATACTGTTATGTATTCTTGCGCACAAATTGCATACCTATACCTACAGTTTGCAGGATGCCTTAAAATATGTATGTAGATTATTATTCATAAATAATGAAAAAAATCATACATCTAATAAACGTTCAATGGTTTTCGAAGCTTTTAAGAGTTCTCTTATAAGTACTCCAATATTTTTTGTCTATTATTTTTATTCTATTTACTAGTGATACAACAAATGCTACTTTCACGAATACGAATACGAATAATTAAACAAGGTAATAAATAAAACACCACTGTTCTTTTTTTACTAATAATTAAAAATTACCACCGGCAAATTTTTGTTCAAAAAGCACAACGTTTCTTTTATCCGTTTGTACATTCCCAGCGGTCAAAAATAAATATCACTTTTTTCACGCTTACGAGAGGTCATGTTATTAGATTTAATTTGAAATTATTTTATAAGAGTTAACACTTTTACACATAACGCAAATAAAATGGAACGAACAACACGTATTACAAAATAAAAACTACATGAAATGAGCGCCAAACCGTAATTTGCGTTGCGTTCAGTTATAAATAGTTTGTTTTTAATATTCGTGATGATATTCAGCGAATGCGAATATTCGGTAAATATCTACTATTCGGCAAATACGAATATTCATATTCGTATTCGTTGCATCACCACTATTTACCAAGCTACCAAGCCAGCCATTCACTTCTAATTTGTTTATTCCTCACTACATGGACAACGATTTTCAACACATGCCCCCTAGCGACCGCATGTCCACCGCATTCAGTCTACTTTCATTTATTTTTTGCCAATTCCAGGCTTCACTTCCATACATTAGAGTTGGCATCAGAACTCCGTTAAGAATCGCTAGTCTTGTTTCGTGTGACAGATTCCTTTTGGTCGTAATAGCATTCAGTACACCATTTATCTTATTTCCTTGTATCCTTCTCAATCTCGCTGTCTCTAGTCCATAGTAAACATATTTCCCAAATACACAAATTCATTCACTTATTCGAGGTTGTCACGTTGTTTACAATTATATACATCACTATTTATAACAATATTGTAATTAATAATTACAAGCCTCTACTATTTTTTAGATATATTCCTTCTATTTTTTTATTAACAGTTCATATGCAAGGATACCTTACAGTACATTATTTTTGTCCTTAACCGGTCGGGTGCCGGAGCGCAGATCTGCACGAAAACTTTTGTACCCTCTATGTGCCGGAGCGCAGATCTGCGCTCCCTAGACACGTATGCGAATTCGGCCTTTTACCTGCGTTTATGGGTTTTTAAAGCTTATTATTGTTTGTATATCAAGTTTTTGAATGAATGAACGAGTTCTATTTGTCGAGTAACCTCATTTGACGCGCAAACCGGACAAAAAATCATTCCAAGTGTCGTTTCGAACCGCGCATTAATTGTGTTATTTATCTGTTAAAAAAGTGGGTTTTTTTAAATAAAAAAGTATTTAAATTAAGTATTTTTATATTCTTTGATATATTTAGAACGAAAATATTGAAATACAATATCTTTAGTGTTATTGCTTCCATGGTGCGACAGTAAATTTCGTTACTTATTTTCATAATTGATGAATAAGTAACTATTGTACAAGTAATTAATGAAGTATGTATATTGAGAGACCAGAAACTGCAATGTCTTAGCGATTATTGTGATTTTTACATGAATATAACCGTCACAAAAAAGTGTCTAAAAAACAGCAATCGTGCGCAAAATTGTGCGGCAGACAGGATACATTCCGCGTTACGCACGGCCGGCATCCGACCAGTTAATTGATTATATGGTATATTTAAAATAATATATAATATTAAAATTATATTCCAATTATCACCAATTTTTCACAGCTCACTGTAGTATTTCTTTAGAATTTTTTCTATATTGTTTTGTCTCGTTTCATTTTTTATTCTATCTGAATAAAATTTACCGGTGAATAAATTAAACCGGAATATTTTCGGCTAAAAGCACCGTTGAACAGTTTTGGAATTGCACACTGGTCCTGTCTTCGTAAAAATTATTTGTTTTTATAATTTCTATATTTTTATTCGTTATTTGTCGTGTCGTTTATTTATGATGTACTAATGTTTTGAATCTGTTCTTCTCATATTCTTTCAGTGTCGGTTTATAATAAAGTTTTTTTAAAATCGGTAAAATTTTGCTCATTTTGAATAAGTTTTCCGGTTGATCATTACATGCTTCTTTTTATTATTTTTTTTCGCTATGATTTTAATTATTCTTATTTGTAATTGTTTACTTTGTCTAAATATGATTGTAACATCAATCCGTAGCAGTTTAAGCCGTAGTTTTATTATTATATAGTTATTTATATCATACTTTTGTCATTATTATCAATTTGTAAAGATCTAAGTGTAACATAATAAGAAAAATATAATTTTACGAATAATTTGATTGAGTGTAAGTAAATTCATGAACTTTAGAATCAATTTTTCTTACTAATCCTTAGAAGGAATCGATAATTGTTACCTAGCTCAGAACAGGTGCAATCTAGAGAGGCAGACAGTGGCTAATATACTTGCGATCATAAATAAGTTTGATATATTTATTTTCCTGATAATGTAAAAATGTAATATAAAGAAAAAATATATTGTAAAGTATTCATATATAATGTAACAAATAAACGCGATTTGTCGGTACTGAAATCAATAAAATAATAATCCAGCAAATAATGCTAGAACCGATAAAAAAATGATAAAAATTAAAAATAAGTGAATAAAAGAAAATTGTGGCTGGTTAGGTGTTTGTGTAGAAAATATATTCACATCATCACATGAACATATAACCCTTTGTAAAGTCTTGGTTTCATCAAGAATTTTCCCAAGAATATTTGTTTAGGAACGCCGAGAATTTATCTATCGTAAAATTACTTATTACCCTTGTTTAGCTCATATTTTATTCAATTCATTATATTTTAATTTTAGAAACGCAACATGCAATCTATAACTTTTCGAAAACCAGTGAAACTTTTTTTAAATAGAGATGCGTACACGGAGTACGTGTCGCTTTCCAACCAAACTAAGCACTTGTCCTATGAAAATACGACTAATTAACTGGTCTCCTGAAACGAGGCTCCAACCCTTGACCACTCAATCAGTAGGCGAGTTGTCTTAACTACTAGACCAACAAGCACGTCTACACAAAATACTATAACTAAACAAACATAAAAAAATTCATAAATATTTATATGCGAACCTTGTTTGTTGCTAAACAATTTATAAAAAAAAAAAACAAAATATAAACTACTGATTTTTTTTTGTTTTAAAAATAATTTTAAAAATATTTTAACTAATAGATCTATAATTTTTTAAATATGTTTTTTACCATTATTATTTTTCAAAATGTAAATAATCACCCTGTCTTAACACGAGCTTTTATCTTCCATAGAGATGCCATTGCAAAACACCGATTTATTATATCATTAATCATTACGTAAGCTGTAAACAAATGTAAATTAAAAATTAAATTAAAAAGTAAATTAAAAAAGTTAAGTGAAAACAAGGAAAGATTTCGAGATTCATGCATCAATAGTTATTTCGGATAGTTCAAATGTATACGTATCACGTGTGACGTATCATGAATATATAAAAAAGATGTATTGTGTGATATACAAAAAAAAACAGATTTTTTAACGCCATATAAAGTTTGTTTCTATTACTGTAATACTTACTAATACCCTAGTTTATATTCTTAGTTTTATAATTATTATGGATATTATACAATATGTTTATTCATGTTCTCTACACTTCACACTTCATGCTTTATTTCAATGCTTATTTATGTTTAAAAATCTATATGAAATATAAGGCATAAACAATTATGGATTTTTTAAATAAAAAATAAGCAAATGTATAAAAAATATGCAAATTAGTTTACAACTGTATAAATTAATTGTTTAAAAAAGTTTGGTTCTATTTTGTCTTTTAAAACCGACTGAATAAAAAAATAACAACAGGTAAAGCTGGCTGCCTCTTGAAGATCAAAATATTAGCGCCGCCTTGAACGGGAGTTTCTTTAGTGACTAATGACACATAATCTATATTTTTTTGTGCAGCTAACAAATGAAAAAGATTGAACTTACCTTCAGCCGCTAAGTTCCTTTGGGAAAATCTCTCAACAAAGATTTTCCTTTTACACAAAATCTTCCGATTCAAATATGAACTACGAAGAAAGCAGACCACAAACGAGTCTTTAAATGGTCGCTACTGGTCCATCGGATGGAAGCTAGCTGTGGTTTGTTTTCCTCTCAGAGATCCCCCCCAAAGGATGAACTCCTCGGACGTCTAGCTGCCGTCGGGATTCCGGCAGCGTCTGCCATCTTCGAGGCATGATAGCATTGCTTTTAACACGCATAGATCGTAATGTAGACCACAGTATATTACAATTACTCTGATTAAGGAGCGGGCAGATTTTTGATCAACACATTACAACACACGCCCAATCAAAAAGTTGGCTGTGTTGTAAAAAATTGCCTTTTCGTTTCGGAAAACTCGACGAATACGCGCCAATCAACCAACAATCAGAAGTGTGTATATTTTTTAAAATTAATTAGCGATATTTTTTAAGTAAATCTTCTATGCGCACGTTTTACTTAATTTAAACTATCAAAGATCATCGTCACACGGATTCACGAAGCTTTTTCTAGACGGAAAAACGTACATAAATGTTTGTAAATTTTCAGCATATCCAAACAGCATCGAATTCAATTTTACGGTCAAATTTTTAATAAGATGAACTTATTTTGCTATAAATATCTGTTTTTTCTAAATATTCATTGATTGCAGGACAAAATTATTGAATTGGCCTTTAAACCGAATGAATTTGTATTTGACCTAATTATGTTGTATTTAATTGGTAATCGATTTGACTTAGAGCAGAACAATACAATTTTACAAATTACGCGGTGCTCAATTATCCGTGATTTTGATTAAACGTGGTAATCCCGAAAAAATATTCAAATTATTGAACATCCACGTCATATTATTGTCGAATTTCTTTTGTAATCAGCAATGTGCTACATAAACTATATCGTATTTATATGTGTTGTTTGGTATGGGTATTTAGATATTTAATGAAATAATTAAAAAGCCCGTAAGGGCGATATTTAATAAAATAAGTACATAATATTTGTATTATAACTGTACATAATTGGTTTTTTACTCATCATCTAATCGCAAATGTTTTCCTTAGGATGAGCTACAGTTTCTAACCCAAAAAATTCAGTTATTAGTGAAATCACCAACCCATCATCGCAATATGAAAATTCTCTTGGAGTAGACCTATTCACAGATGCAAAACATGACGGGTATAAAAGCAAAGGCAGCAATATCCATAAACTTGAAAACATATTTTGAATGTAGTCACTGAGGATTACTAATTTAGAATGTACTGAATTCTTGATTTTATGTTATCTATCCTTTCTATCTATCCTTTCCAGAATCATGTTTCCTCTAAATTTATAGACTATATTTTTTATAAAAACTCGGATTCAGTAGGTACATTCTAGATAAGTAATCTTCGCTTGCTTTTATACCCTTCACATATTCTTAGTAAAAATTAGAAATAATGAGTTCATAGGCAATGCACACACACACACATACACACACACATGCACGCACGCATGCATGCACACACACACACAACCATTTTATTTTATATATAGGTACCTATATTATTTTAGGCTTGTATAGATGTATGAAGCGGATATTTTTGAACTTTTTTATATTTGAAGGAATTTTTATATTTGAACCTTTTTATATTCATTTCTTTGTTTTAATATAGGTACAGTAGCCGGCAAACATCTTGAAATTTTACGGCGTAGTGGGGGGAAGTTTGCGCAAGTACCATTCCACTAAAGAGACCCAAATTTTGTCTCCTGCGCATTCCCCCACTATGCCAAAAAATTTCAAGAAGTTTGCCGGCAACTGTACAGGATGTAACAGAGCTAGTCCACAATACTTTACGGGTGGATTCGTGCCTTGATTATGAGTCAAAAATGTTCAAGCAATTAGTTATGGAGTTATGCAATATCAAATTTTGCATTTTTTTCAATATTTCTTACTTGAACTATCATTATAGTAGGTAACTTGAACACAGTAACGTTTAATTATCATTACAGTAATGTTGAACTATCATTACAGTAACTTATATCGATTACGACAAGTTCATTTGTTTCAATAAAACTAACTAACTAACTAACAAACCATCACGCCGTTTCCCCGCAGGGATAGGCAGAGAGGATAGAACGCCATGTTTTTCTATCTTAGCACACCAATTTTGCTTCGGCTACATTCATACATCTTCTCATGCAAGCTCTACGATAGCCGAGGCTTTTAATAGGGCCATCCTCCAATATTTGTAGTATGTGATCATGCCAGATCTTTCGTGGACGTCCTCTATTTCTGTTGCCTTCAACACTCGCCCCATATATTTTCTTAACCATCCCTTTCTCGCTCATAAGTTCTATATTAACCATCTCAGCATTCCTTTCTTTAGTATGTCTACCACACGACAGCTTATACCCTTACCAGTTAAATTAAATGATACTTACTGTCTTACTCCTCTCCTTTTTTCTACTTCTTCGGTTAATTGCTTTTTGATGCCAATATAAGTTTCATACGAAAAAGTTTCTGCTATTAGTGAAAATAATTATGTACAGAAATTTCGCGTACACATAAAAATGATTGCGAGATGGTTGTGTTTCGTCATCATTATACACTTTACGACTGTCCACTTTTTTATTTTATTACATTTAATATTATCATATTGTCTTTCAATTCAATTTGTTATAACTATGTCTCTACTCTCTATTCTACATATATTATTTACATTTTACCACAGTTTACTTTTTTCTTTACTGCATTTGTTTTTATTTTATATTAGAAAAGATTCTTATAACCATGTCTCTATTCTCTACACATGTACCTACTCCTCCATGTAATGTATATTTTGATTAAATCCATGATACTTCCCACAATTTCATACGCCGCACCAGCCTTCTGCAGAATTTCCAAAGCTAAATACACAAAACTACAAGTACCACAAAACATCACTTCGAATCACATACAACACACCATTTAAAACATCAATATCCAACTTAAATAAATTACACAAAATTGATAGAATCAAACAACATTTCCACAAACGTTCCACCAATTTCCACAAATAATGCACCAATCCGCGCCAAGAAAACCCTCTCATCCGTGATCTCGGCTCGTATGAGCATGATATCAGTCTTCTGCCTTTCAGGTATAAATACATTCTTATGAATAACATAAATATATAACATAAATACATACTTCATGAAGCGAAGCAATGCGCTCGATCCTCCGGGCCGTATTGCAGAACGACAGACAGCATCGACCAGGGCATCAAATTTATGATTTTTATTTTGTAAATAAATAAGTATAGATGTAGCTCTGTGTAATTTATTATAGCTACGTTTAAGATAGAATAAGGCGATACTATACATAAAGTGTCGCGCCTAATTAATTTCTCTTTTTTAAATATCATGTAAAATGTTTAGTGGGTTTTTAATTAGACTTTTTTACCCCTCAAAATGCATGTAACAAATGAAACTTAAGATGTGTAACCAATAAAGTAGTTAGTACAAGTGTCAAAGCTAAGAACTGATGCACTTGTAGCGGTAGATTAGGCGGACTAGCCGAATATAGAGTAGGGGAAGGTAGTACGAGATGATCCCCTTAAGCGGAAATCGCTGTAAAATACATATTTTTCAAGGTAAACCAAAAATAAAGGCGTTTACTACTAGTATATTTATCTATCCAACTTTTCTAATACTCAAAACCAGAAATTAATTTAGGTTTCATTAAAATATTTCTTTTCTTTTATAAACTTACAAAGTAATCATCTTGTACACCGCTATGGGTAAGATGATCCCCAAGGTAGAGGTAAGATGATCCCTATGATTCCGAGTAAACAAATATTTTTATGAAGAAAAAGGTTATAAAAAACAAAAATACGCAATAATGAAACATATTATTTATTTAAAATAGTCATACATTTTACTCATGTTAAGTTTTAGTTAAGTAAGGTAATAAAATTAACAAAATCACAAAGTCACTCGACTTTAAAAGTCACAAAAATTAAAAACGAAAATAAAAGAGTCTTCTAAGTTAGTTATTAATTTGTACCAGTTACATTAATCATAATGAGATCAATCTAAATATTATATTCCTTTCTGAATACCTAATTAAGTGAACAAATCGTTCAAAAGTAGCAAAATAAACATTTATGAATGAATAACGAAAATAACTTATTAGATAGGTGACCGTCTAAAATCAGTATTAGGTACTGGATCCTTTTCGGATGGCTTCGTGTGGCTTAGAAAATGTTCAACCCACTGTGTAAAAACTTCCAGTTTCATCCACCCTGATGCATTATACGTCCAAGCAGATCCTGGAGGTGTCCCCTCCATGAGCTCAATCTTCATACGGATCCTTCGAAAAATAAAAATCGGTGGAACGAAAGTTCCAGAAGCAGACAGGCAAATAACAGTCGTAGTGATTCCTCGTTCGGCTGATGTAACCCGTGCTACTTGTTTTCGTCCATGTGTACGAGATGATCCCCGGGGATCATCTCGTACACATAGAAAGGAATCATCTTGACCCAAGTCCCACTTTTTCATTCAATGTTTGCTAACATAATCTACAAGTACGCGGCTAAGTTTACGTGGCACAAATACTAAAATTAAGCATAAAAGAAAGCCTCAAACACAACAATAATTACATTTAACTTGTTTGAATAAAAGTAACATAAGCTCAAAGTCATGCCTAACTTAGATCAGCCGTACACAATTTTTATTTTTACTCGTCAAAATGTATGTATCGCTCACGCCGCCATTACGATTTGATTGAGGCGGGGAGGTGTCCGGAGCTATGTTTTGCCAGTGAAATCAACGACATGGCGTTAGTGGTTTCAGCACAATCGCAAAGGATCATCTTACCTCAAGGGATCAACTCGTACTACTTTCCCCTACTCAGAGTATCGTAGATTCTAAGGAATTGGAAAAAAATGGTATATTTTGATAATCTATACGTTAATTTACTTATTTTGTATCCTTTTTAATTATATTACTATTAAAATATATGTGTATTATTCATCATTCCAAGCCAGGGCGAGGGTGAATTTACGATTCGTGAATTTCTTCACGAGGCTGGTGCGGTGGTGACGTACTTTTGCGTGGCGCCTCGGCTCGCTCGATGCATGCGTAGACTCCAATAGTCCAATTGTCACATTACATCAACGCTATTCTCTATTTTATAAATAATGGAATGCACAGCGCCCAGCGGGATCGAGGTCGCGGTGCCAAATTTAATGTGCGGCCATCGAGACAAATAAATCAGTTGTGGTCCCGCGACGAGTCGGTGACCAGCGACCGTGTACAAGGTGGAGCAACACGGAAGACACATTACTGCCTGAATTCAGAGTCAATACTTAGATGATTTAAAGGTTAAGGTAGGTACGCCTTAAAAGCGTAATTTTCAGTACAAAATATCAGTTTTAAGGCGTACCTTATCCTTTAAATCATCTCAGTATTAACTCTGAATTTGGACCTTAGTCTTAGACTACGCCAAGTTAAAAATTTTCAATTTTGAGTTAATAATGCAAAAATATTGGAAACATTATTTCCTATCTGGTCAGCAAATATCACAACTCTAAACGAGTTGTACAAAATTTGAAGACAGAAAATACTGCCTTGATTTTTCATAATCTATACTAATATATAAAGATGTAAAATTTGTAAGTTTTTAAGTTTGGATGTAGGGGGTAATCTCCGAAACTACTCATCCGATTTCAAAAATTCTTTCATCAATATTCAGAATGGATATTTCAGGGTAGATATAGGCAATATATTATCCCGTTTAATAAAAGGTCTATTCGTGGTGATCTATTTTACAAGCGATTGATGCGTTTTTTATGAACTCTGCCTCAACGGTAAGAGATATTTAAATTCTTTCTATGGAGAAGTTATAGAACTCAAAAAGTTCTATAAAAAAGTCCATGACGACATATACCTATATGTTAAGGTTAATACACAAATTGATAAAATATGACTAAAAGTTACGTACTAAAAATGTACGAGTGCGAAGCCGCGCGGGTAAGCTAGTCACAATAAAAGGGGTATGAAAAGAAAGGCAGCAATAGGTACCCTAGCGGGCTGCTGACACAAACCTGAATACAAAAAACCTCTACTCAAGGAATTTTCTCTGGAATCTACGAAAACCTACATAGGTACAATAGGTAGGTACATCTTATTGGAAATAAGTTTTTAAAAACAATGTCACTTTAAACCCGTTTGCACGGCAAATTTACACGACGGTATTTCTTTTTTAATTGTTTTTAATTCAATTTTATATTCCGACTCCAATATTTTGCCCCATACAATTTTTTCCCTCGTGCAGCGCCTTATTTTGCCCTTGGGATACTGCACTGTAGCAAACTCAGGTAATGAGACTGCTCAAGATGAGGAAGTAGATCTTTCTGCTTTTAGAACTTTTTATATTTGTTTGATTCGTACATTGCTTCCGTTACTATTTATGTGAAACTCACCAAGAGCGTAGCTAAAAACATCAACCGCATTGCAAAATGGAAGGGTCCTTGGTGTGGGTATAATATAATGTATAAATGTATATAAAACATGAGAAAATTATGTATTATTCATTAACCAGTAAGAGGAAAATTTTCGTTTACCTCCTATATAGAACATTTAATAGTAATTCATTTTTAGTTTTTTTTATGAAAATATATTATAGGATAAAAAAATTATAGTATAAATATTTGAAATATATTAAGATATTCTTCAGTTTTTTATACAAAGCTTAGTTTTTGATATACAAAAGTGTGGGAATAAATACAAATATTAATTTCAATCGCCTCATTTTACGAATACGAATTGTTTTAAAACCAGAAAAATTGCAATTTTAATGATCTGTAAATCTATTGTTTTAAAATATTTTTAATTTGTTTGTCTCCGTAATCTTGGCTTTAGTAGCATCAGAATGTATACCTATTCCACATATTTAACAATTTTCCGCAACAAGATCCGCAATAATATCTGCAATAAAACAAATTTATTGGTTGCGGTCTTCCTAATAATGCATGTGTCGTCATAATTGTGACAAATATTATTTAGTTTATTAGTTTTACAAAGTAGTACAAAGTTCCTGTCGAGGTTATGGTTTTGAAAAAACCCCAATCAAGCGTACAACTTCTTGTATAAATGAATAATAAAAAGTTAGTATTAACAGTCAAAAGTGAATCTTTAGGCACTCCATAACTGGAAAAAACATAGCTTCGCTTTACGGCGATTTTCGCTTTGTGGACATGGTTTGGTCTCTGACTCGATATACATATATTATGTATTAGCGAGTAACTACTGCTTACGTCGATAATTTCCGTGTGTTTTCGTAATACTTCCAAGTGAAAAATGTTTACTGGAAATGGGGAACAGGGAACAGACGTACGAAACAGTGCGCGGGGTGCAAATGTACGCTCGGTAGTCTCGAGAGCAATCGACGACACACTAGAGCGAATTCTATACCGACATCGGCCGAAACATTGATCTCAGTACTTCTCACGTCCTAATGTCAACAATAGGCTGTGATGTCACATTGTCATCTACACCTTGCTATAACTCAGCCAGTTTTTGGAATTTTTGAATGAGTGATGGCTCAATTTATTCTAAGAACTTGAAGCTATAAGACAAAGCGAAAAAACGTTTTTAGAAAATGTAGGTAGGTACAGTTGCCGGCAAACTTCTTGAAATTTTTTGGCGTAGTGGGGGAATGCGCAGAAGACAAAATTTGGGTCTCTTTGGTGGAATGGTATATGCGCGAACTTCCCCCCACTACGCCGTAAAATTTCAAGATTTTTGCCGGCTACTGTATATATGCGTCGGAAAATATACTCGAGTAGCGCGCAGCTCTGCGCGCTGGCACAGTATGTTTTCCACTTATATTTTTGTATGCGGTTCTTGAAAGTATACTCGACTTTTACGTACCAGCAAAGTATACTTTCCGTAAGTGATAGCTGGCACAGTATACTTTCAATAAACGCATAGGTGGCATTTAAATCCACTTCTGATCATGCACTTCCCCAAATGATTTATATTATGATCTATTTTACACCCAATACCCCTCCGCAGTCGTTGTCCTACAACGGTCGCCTTTGTGCAAGCCGATGCAATACGCAGACACACTCGAACTAGAATATATTGCATAATCATGATCGAATTGTTTATTACGTCCGAAGTTTTTGTCGCATACCAATAACCACGGCGCCGTAGCGAGAGCTTTGGCTTGAGGCTTAACTAACATGCTGTAGTTCCACCGATTATTATATCATATCATTTCCATATGACGTAATTTCTGTGTCCGATCGCAAATATTTTTTATTCGCACGCTGCATTTGACCCTCTGTCGACATTTGTCGTATATTTTTAACATTTATTTAACAAACACAGAAGTTTACTTAAGTTTGAAAATAAGTCGCACCTACCTAAGGATATTGATGTGAAACGTTTTGATGTGCACACATGTATTTAAAAAATTTCATGTCTGGCCGGTTTTCTCCTATTCCGAGAGTGCGTTTTGTTGATATCAGTCAACTACCCTTAAGGGGAAATGCAAATATCTATGCTTTTTTCATAACTTTTAGGTATAATTACCATTGAACAAGCAATTGGTTCTAATATTTTCTATATTTTCTACTAGGATACCAAATGTCGCCATCATAAATCGATGTCATGGCGCAATAAAGAACATGCTACAATTTACTGTACCAAAAATGAAAAACAAATTAATAAAAAATTCAATGGCACACTCGCTTCAGCATATTCTAAGTGAAATTAGAAAGAAGTCCACAGAAAAATAATTATTGACTAATAAATCTCAGTAGGTACTATGTATTTTTTTCCTTTTCAAAATTAAATTTGAAAATTATTTATTTTTATTTATTTAATATTACGGAAGACCAACAGCACAACAAAGAGGCATAGAAAACATTAATATAATATAGATGGCCAATTACAGGTCTCCACTTTTAGAAATATGTTAATAATGATAAATATGTTACGAAATAAACTTAGGCATGTTAAGAATAATATAACAAGAAAGAATAAAAATTTAAACAAAAGACTTAATTATTATCAGAAAAACTTAGGTATATACAACAAGAAAGAATTAAAAAATTTAAACAAGAAAAAAAGAGACTTAGCTAGTAAGCATAAAAATTTAGGCATGTTAAGAATAATACAACAAGAAAGAATAAAAAATTTAAACAAAAGAAAAAGAGACTTGATTAATTAATTTCTCATTCTAATTATTGTTCATATGATTGAGATATTTTTATTTATCTATGTAGGTAGGTATATTATTAATTTTGGAATAATATGTGTTTGGCGTATTACTACTGAAATTAAATGTTCCTACACAAAGTCTGCCCTGAGATGAAAGTTTGCCTAGAACTCTCCTTTTTCGTTTTCCAAATAACCCTGTATACAGGGTTAAAATATTAATGACCACGCAGGACTTCATTCCTGCCTTGATTATGAGTCGAAAATGTTCAAGCTATTATGACCCAATTTCAATAGTTAAGGAGATGTGCGACATCAAAGTTTGCATTTTTTAAAAATATTTCTGACTTATACTTTGTAAAACGTTGGACTATTATTACAGTAACTCATATCGATTACGAAAAATTCATCGTTTCAATACAAGTTAAATAAAATGATAAAAACCCCGAAAAAATTCCAATTGGAAAGTTTTCCAATTGGAATTCGGAGATGTTTATTTTTTTATTTGACTTGTGTTAAAGGGAATGAATTTTTCACATTCGATATAAGTTACTGTAATGAAAGTCCAACGTTTTGCAAAAAATAAGTCAGAAATATTGAAAAAAAGTGCAAACTTTGATGTTGCATATCGCCTTAACTGTTGAAATTGGGTCATAATAGCTTGAACATTTTCGACTCATAATCAAGGCAGGAATATAGTCCTGCGAGGTTATTAATGCTTTCCAAATAACCCTGTATACAGGGTGTCTCATAGCTAATAGCAAAAATTTTACAGATGGATTCCTGCCTTGATAATGAGTCGAAAATGTTCAAGCAACCAAGATGCAATATGAATAATTATGGAAATAGTAACATACATCAAGTACATTCTCCTTCATACAAGTCGAATAAAAAGATAAAAACCTTTCAAAAATTTAAATAACATTTTATTACAGTTTATCATTTTATTTGAGTTGTATTGAAGGAAATAAATTTCATAGTAAGCTAGAAATATTGGAAAAAAGTGCAACTTTGATATTGCAAATCTCCATAACTATTGATCCCCTTTCATAGTCATGGTTGCTTGAATATTTTCGACTCGTTTTCAAGGCCGGAATCCGCCTGTAAAGTTTTTTACCAGCTATGAAACACCCTGTATATACAGGATGTATCTTAACTGGTAGCAAAAACATTGGGGGAGTCTTCTTCATTAAATTTTGAATAGAAAATATTCTTTATATGGATGAAATATCGAATTTTATAAAGATAAGCGACATGGATGTTTGCATTTTTTTCAATATTTCTGATTTATTTTCAATAAGACATCAATATAAACATAATATTCGATATAGTAACTTGAACGGAGTATAAAAATTAATTCGCTTTAATAGAAGTCAAATAAAATGACAAAAACCTTCTGTGAGGTTTTAATACATAATATTATTTGGCTTGTATCAAGGCAAATGAATTTTTAATAGATTAGTAATTTTTAATAGATATAGGTACGTTATAAATTAGTCTAAATCTAACAAACAAAAAAATCTAACGTTTTACAAAAGAAAAGCCAGAAATATTGAAAAAAAAAATACAAACTTTGATGTTGCTTACCTCGACATTTCACCCAAAGTGTAAAGAATATTTTTTATTCAAAATTGAATGGAGACTTTTCTGAAGTTTTTGCTACTAGCTATGAGACACCCTGTTTATATAATCTAATTGGCAATAGTCATTGTAATAACAGATTTCACTAAAGCCATTACCGATATAACAATCGAGTTTTCAATTTTATAGATTATTGTCATGATCTTAAATGAAATATTGGGTTTTTCTTTCACATTCAGTGTAACGAAATTTAAAAATAATGAAATTTGACTGAATAATTGCATAGATTAAGTAGCTTGTTGGTGTGGTGATCTGGTGGTTCGAACCCCATTCCAGTACACCAGCAAGTTAGTTCTATTTTCATAGCACAGGCTTTTGGCCTAGTTTGAGAATAGTAAGAATATTGATGCGACACGTATTCCGTGTTCGCATCTCTATTTAAAAAAAAAAGATGTATGGGATAGCGGTAGTAGCGGGATTTGTGTATCGGTGATTTTTAATTTTTTAACCGACTGCACATAATCAAGAACAAAGAAACATCTTTGAGGGCTAATTCTTGCCAGGTTTTCTCCTCATTACCGGCTGTATATAGTAAGATTTTATATAGGTATTTCTGAGATAAATACAAAAAACCTGTCGCTGCCCAAGGAAGTTTCTTTAGAATCTATGAAACCTACATCCTATTAGAAATAAGTTTTCAAAATCAGTTGCCACCTCAGATTTCCTTAATACAAATGTATAAATAAATATTAAACTTTTTAATATACCTACCTACATATTGCTGTTTTCTACAAAATACTGAAAATTGTTGCTTTTGCTATTTACATAATTGGATATTACTGTCTTTGCTATGATATTTCAGTATAAAATCAACATCAACTCTCACATTAGTATGAAGCGGCCATTTTGTCACTTGACACATTCTTGGGGGTTAATCGGCTAAAGTGGATATTGCTGCCTTTGTTTTTAATAGTGATCTGCAATTATTATTTTAGAAAGGATAGAGCTATACTTCCTATAAAATCTCAAATTCATTTTAAATTAGTAACCCCTGAAGACTAGATTTTTTAATATTTTGGATATTGCTGAATTTGCTTTTATACCCCTCATTTATAATAACCATGGTGTGAAAGTTATGAAAATGGAGAGGGGTCAGTCTTATTATATAGTGAGCCAATTTGTAAAGCAATGGTTCTATACACTTATGTTTATTTTAATAGATTAGAGTGGGGACAAATATTGGGTAAAAACAATATCGGA
This sequence comes from Agrypnia vestita, assembly GCA_016648135.1. Lineage (NCBI taxonomy): Eukaryota > Metazoa > Arthropoda > Insecta > Trichoptera > Phryganeidae > Agrypnia > Agrypnia vestita. The sequence goes on along the minus strand of JADDOH010003293.1, from coordinate 197,694 downwards.
AAAATGCACTTGTTGACTAGTTCCTCGTTCCATTGGATTGGTCCGAAGTTCTAGATCCGGTCTCTACTCGTCCTCCTGTGAAGTTTTCAGTGCTACCCTTGCAGTCTTCACCCTTAATCACAAGGCATTGGATCATAAGAAGATATCCTCTAGGGGTTGGTGGAAACCGCGGGTCGCTTTCCTCCCATCACAACTGGTTTGGCTACAGGCAAAGATCAAAGACTCAGACTCAAGTAGGATCAGTAGGAATCTGTAGACTAAATTCTTAAGTGAGTTAGGCAGCTCATTCGTATTTAGAAACCGAACCATTGTTCAAAGGACACCCTGATGCAATACCATTATTTTGAGTTTTTAAGGAAGAAAAATGTTGACGAATAGTGTTAACTAAGGAAGAAAAATGTTGCGTGAATCTGAAAGTGGAATTGGGTTTGGATGGTGCAAGATTTGATTAAATCAGATACATAAAAAAGAATCAATTAAGTTTTATTTTAATCTGTAGAAAAATATATTACACAAGTTCATTAAATATATTTATGAGCAATATTTATACAAAACAAATAAATAATTCAAACATTCTTCGTCAAACATTTTCATTCTCTATGTACCGCCCGCATGTACACACGTGCGACACATTTTTGTCAACCTTTCAAACAAATATAATTTCTGGCATTGAATGTACAAAATAATTCTACCATTCTACAAGGTGAGCTGAAAGTGTTTTGCACATTTTATGTAGAACATTTGGCAAATACTGTACAAGACAGTTCTACAAAGGCAGACAGTGCAAAAGCAATCAGTCGTTACAACCTAATATTACATTTAGATTATTAAATAATAAGTAACATGTCGCTGTACATTATACAGATATAACTTAAATTAATTGGTCTGCTAAAGAGTCATACGACCCATCTTTTACTAAACATAAAATAAATTGGTTATTGAGATATTCACAATAAAATTATTAATATCCTCACTTTTAAAAATGTAATTAATAATAAATTCACCTTCCAGCATTGTCGAGTAAAATATATATTTATTTATATTTATCACAACAGAAATAAATGATTTTTTGTGATCTACAAATAAATCAATAACTAGTCTCACTGAAATAAATGTTAAGGCGAGTGTCCACAGCCGTTGAGATTCGTGATAAAAGGAGATACATATTCTTAAAAGATCAGCCATTATTAAGAGACATTATGAGATGTTACCCTATTGATGTTTGCTAATGAAGAGATTTAAGATCAACCTATTACGTCCATCATGCAGGGGAATACAGAATGCAGCAAAAGCATAAATAGAAACACTTGTCTTGGCTGCGTAAACTAAGAAAGTGGTTCAATGTCTAAAGTGCAATGTTCAAAAGAAACAGCACATGAAAAAAAAGACGTATTGTTTAATTGAATCTTCTCTTCAAAATATTATGGATCATATTTAAATGCACGACTGGAGTTGCAAGCTGTAGACACGCACACTTACCCACTGTTGAGCTGATGAAAACATGGATTAAAAATGTTTTAGGTACCTACCTAACAGTTTAATATTTATGTACAAAATTTATCAGTTCATTTCATTAATGCGAATCATTAAAAATATCTACAAACTAATGTTACTTATTTACTACATTCCATTTACACATTTTGAATTTTTATTGTTCTGAATGTAAAAAAATTTACATTAATTACGATATTTTATTTACAAATTCATATTACCATTTTATTTTAACGAAAATTTGATAATTCGAAATGCCCAAATCAATTTGTATAACATAAAAAAAATTGTGCTGTAATAGTTGAGATTCGTCTCATTCTATGAAAACTATTCCATGACAGAAAAATTATAAAAAAAAAAGATTTTTATTAGATTACCTATTCCGCTTGTATATATAAATACACAATGGTATAAAACAAGACTCTTCTTAAACGTATGATAAATGCGAAAGGAGTTTTATTTACAACTCAGTTTGTTTAAAAATATAATATAAATATATGATTTAATGAATGGTAAGTATTTTTAGGCCGCAAGAAGTAGACAGCCTCAGTCACCCAGAGGATTACGGCTTCCAGAGAGGCCACGATCCTCAGGCATGAGGAACCGACAGAGAAGTATTTTTATTAAAATCTTATTGGCTAGTCAATTAGTTTTACAGAACATACCTAACCAACTGAAAAACTTACCTATGACTTCATAGCTCAATGCTGACTCAATTTCAGCTCATGGTCATAATATGACTATCTTACATTCACATCATGTAATGATTGATGCTAAAAAAATTTAATTTGATTCTACATAAGCATGGTACAGTGTTTTTTTTTGAGATATAGAATTTTAAAATGAAATAAAACACAAAAAAATCGTGGCGACTGCCATGGTAGTCTCAGTTGGAAAGATAATTTATTAATTAGTGTTAAATATAGGTTATTTTTAAGAGGTTTGTTTTTTGAATTGGCAACACTTTTTCCAGTGACAACCAATTTGACAGCTGACAGCTGTGTGTGACAGATTTGTGATCAGTTTGGTTTGTCATTTTATTATGAATACACTATGAATCATAACCATATTTAATAATAACCATTTTAAAAAGAAATGGCATAAAATTATCTTTCCAATAAAGCTAATACCACGATTTGTTTGTGTTTTATTTCATTTTAAAATTCGCTAAAAAAACACCTATATATGTATATATTTTTATGGCCAAATATAATTTTCAATTAACTTTAATAGATGCAAATGGATATCTTAAACACGGGCTAATCGTGAAAACCTCAATTTCAATAATCACTAAACCCTTTAGCCCTCCAATTGTACAACAGTTGAGGCTGTCACAATACCCATGACTGGATATCTTATTACAACATCATTACTTTTATTGTCAACCTTAATTTTAACAATAACGGGTATGGTCCAAATTGCAAAGTATTTCTTACATGATCCAAATTATCTTCCAACCAATTTTGAAAATAGTCACATTTATAAATCAGCGTACTTATCAAATAATTTAAAACCTACCTGTTTCAAAGAATGTCTAAATTTGTAACAGTCAATTGTGAAGTTCACATTACAAAAGTATGGGAGAAAGTATTGAATATTTGAAATCATTTTCTAACTAGGTGTATTTGCATTTTCGTTATTTACAACTCAGTTGTTGTTTCCACTGGAGATCTGTCATTAATGTATGAAAATCCTAATTGTGAATAATCTCTCTTTCCAAATGTTACGTTGTCGTTGGAAGGGCTCACCAGGCCGTCATCGTCAGAAGATCTGCAAGAAAGAATTCAATTATTATATGTGTATCTATCATAACAGAACAATAAAACATTATATCCTCAATGCCTACACCTATGTGTAGAAATGGCCCGATTGCAAGTACGCAAGTATGTGACAAATACTCTTGACATTTTTGAACTTTGTGTAAAAATTGGTTGGATATTTAATGACTTTATTGGAAATATTTTTTCTTGTATTGGAGTGAGATTTTACACAAGGGAAAATGTGTAATGATAATTTTAATAGCAAAACTGTCGATAACTGTTATTGGGCGAGTACAAGAAACGAACTACAGCATGATTTTTTTAAATTGTATAAAAATAGATTTAATTTTTACGTATGCCATATTGCTTTTCATCAGTTCAAAGCAGGGGCAGAAAAATAATTTTATTTGAGTAAGATAAATACATAAAGTTTTGACATTGTGTTCCGATTGTGTTCTCAAATGAAGCAAGATTAGCAGTGCTTAGTAAAGTTCTAGTTCCAATGTATAGAAGAACAAAAAAAATAACAATACTAGAATGAATGTAAAATTAACAAATCAAGGATATAATGCATACTGGTGCAGTGTAGTAAATAGATAGAACAGAGTAAGGATCAGTGAGATGGTTTACTTATGTAGAAGGAAAGAGTGAGGAGAGAATGCAAAAAAATATATGAGACAAGCAATATTCCCTCTAAGCTGCGTGCGCGGGCGGCCGCATAGCAGTTTTGAAAGTCTCGCGCAGTTATCACAAGCTAGATAGAGCGCATTCCAAAGATCATCAGACCAAATAAAATTTCAAGTAATGTAAAGTTTTCATCGATGCCTCACAACTGTTTTAGAAATTGTAAAAAATTTAATCAAATAAACAATAATGTATGCTCTGAAATAAGAAGAAATGAAGGAAATTTCAATTCCCCACGATATTTGTGGAATATTTGAAGCTTCAAGCATGGGACTGTGAACTGAACACTATCAAATATAAAACCCGCGACAATCGTAATATTGAACATTTAAGACAATTTAATGGGAATCGAATCTTATATATTGAAAGAAAAAAATTGACCTGTATGAAGTGTATAAGGTTTGAATTCATCATAAAAAAACGGATTCATCATGAAAAACAAAGTTATAAAAACATAATATAGATTTTTATATTTGAAGGCATTTATCGATTTTTGAATTTACATTTTTTTGAGAAAATAAATAAAACAAGATTTTGTTTCGATTATTTTGAAAAAAAGCATTTCCTTTTCTATTTATTTTACCATACGTAAATTCTTTTGTTCTTATTTTAACCATTGTTCAATTTTCAATTATATGTATGTATTGCATAAAAAAAATATCAAACAACCATTTTACTTATATGTATCATTGTTATTTTTATATGGACCTAATAATAAAATTTATATATTTTTATAGAATAAATTAAAATAAAATTGCTGTGAAAAAAAAAAGTTGAAGGGCATTCATGGGAAGATGTATGTGGGAAGTAGACAAAGCAAAAGTGGTGTGCTAGGATTGTGACGTATGATATTCAATCGTCTTTGCTTGTCCCTGTGTTTCGACAGAGTGGCTGGTGTGTAAGAAAGATAAGAAGACAAACCTTTGAAATCCGGAATTATGTCCTGGTATTTCATCATATGCCATGATGGCTCCTTCCCTTTTCAAAGTGTTGTTATTCTTGCTCTCATTCTTCTCCTTGCCGATAGACTTGGACAGCATATTCAAATTGCTCTTGTTTCTGTTATAGGTATTGTTTTGTTGATTTCGCATGTTGTTTCGGCCAAACGTATCCAGAAAGCTGTTCTGGTGGTGGTGGTCGCTGCGGGGCAGGGTGGACAGATGATGGTTGTTATTCCTGTACAGAGTGTTGGCATTGTTGCGGTTGAGCGTGTGGATGTTGGAATGGAGATAATCTGTCGGGCTGGCAACACTGGATGCTCTTGCAGTTGTTGCGGCCTCAGATGATGTCGGACTATTCTGTCCTGTAATAAAATTAATTAATTAATACTTGACATTTAACCACAAACATAAAATTGTACATGAGATGTAAATACATTTTTATAAAATTTTGTAACGGATGAAGACCTTTTCGGGAACAGAGGTAATTAATTATATGAATTATCCCAAAATAACTTGCAGATTTAAAAAAAACTACTCCGTTTCAAGTAATTAATTGACGTTAGAGGTAATTAATTATATGAATTATCCCAAAATAACTTGCAGATTAAAAAAAAACTACTCCGTTTCAAAAATGAAAGTATGTTTTTTCATTCTTTCATTATTTATGTACACACATCTGCTTGCCATCCTTACATGACTCACACTTACATAGATTGTGACGTATATCAAACACTTAAAGGACTTGAACAATAGAGACAGGACTCCTTCGTACATTTTATTGTAATTTATTTTTACCTTGATGAATACCACACAAACCTTTAATGTAATTATAATAAAACACACTGTAAAAATTATATGATAAAATATTAAATTAAATACCATTATCTTTGGTGATATAGCTGACATTATCCAGACTGAAGGTATGATTATTGGCACTGAAGTCCAGCTGCAGGTCATTGCAGCTATCACAGTCATCTAGGGGCACGGCCATATTAAGGACTTGGGTTTCATACTCCTTAAGACTCGGCGTATCGATGCTGGGAGCTGCACCGCTTATGACTGGATCGTATCTGGTTGGAGCATTACTGTAATGGCGCTGCATACGAGATTTGTAGTTTCGGTACCTGTGGAAAAATGTAACATTATTATATTTGTAGTTTAACAATTTAAACCACTGTGGATACCTTAAAAAAAGGACTAGACAAGTTCACTATTATGTATATTATTATTATGATTATATTTATATATACTTTTTTTTTTCTTTTTCTTCTGTTATAGCAACCTCAATTTTTTTGAATATATAATTTATTGTATTGTTAAATTGTTGCTAGTACTTATAAATTGTTTAATTGATATTATTTCAATGACATTGTAGAAAACCTGCTCACCCACAAATAAATAAATAAAATAAAACATTTAAAAAATTTATTTATTATTAATAAGAGTTTCAAAAAAACTTTCTTAATAATGAATGTTTTATTTTACTTGGTGTACACCACTGAGTATTTCATAAACATACATTATCTTTAAATGGATGTTTCAAAATACATTGTCAGTTGGATAATTAGCATTTCAAAGTTCTCGGATCGAGAATGCATCTATAGAAAGGTTATCTATTTATGACCCATATTCAAAGTCAAAGAAGTACGGAATGTGTGCAGGAAAAGCAAAACATCAAATCATAATTAATGCCGTGCAATGTATCCTGCTACTTATACGAGTTTTTGCTCGAAGAAGCTAAAACTTCGTGAGAGTCTTCTTCATTCAATTTTGAGTAGAAAATATTAATTGTTCGAAGAAAATTTTTTCTTTTGAATTGAATTTAAACATTTCAATTTTAGTACACAAACAATCCTGAAGAAGAGAACATTGTTCTTTTTAGAACATGTAGATTTTTTATCTAATAAAGCGGAGAAAACAAAGTGATTTGTGTTTTATTTTAAGAAAATATTATTGACACTTCAACGGGTGAAATGTCAACAGTTAAGGCGATATGCGACATTAAAATATGCATTTTTTTATTTATTTCTGATCTATCAATATCTTCTACAAAACGTTGGACTATAGTTAAAGAAAATTATAATGAATATTAAAAATTCATTTGCTATGATACAAGTCAAACAAAATGATTAAAACCGTGTTGAAATTTGAATCAGATTTTTTTGTTTTACCTGTTCCAAGATACACATATGTAAATAATCCCCGCAATGCCGAGCACGAATATGACACAGGCTATGATGATCAGCGCATAAGGGAAAGCATCCGGGGCAGCGGGCTGCAGGCGGGGACGCGGGGGCACAGGCGGGGGCAGGGGGGCACGCACCCCCGCAGCCGTGGCCCGCGCCACCCCGGACACTGCGAAAGTTATGTTGGACTGGGCAGACTGCTCCAGGATTGATCTGAAAGTAATAAAGGACATTTAATATTCTTGCAATATTTTTGCAATATTTTAGAATATTGTAAAGGTGGACGTGGGCAGAGATTTTTGAGAAGAGTTCAATAAAGTGATTTATAGTGATGGTATTTTAATCGGTTACACAAAACCGTAATTTGAGATTTTTATATGATTGTATAGATGATTGGTAATTGATTTTTAGCAATTCAACGACAGGCGACCATTGGTACTAGACGACAGCTATATCTCAGTTACCAATCACCTATACATTATATACAAATCTCAAATAACAGTATCATATGAAACCGATTAAAATAACGGTTTGAACATCACTAGTGATTTATTTAGTGATATTATTTAAATGATTATCTTATTGGTGTGAATGAGTTCAATATTTCAGATTTATGATATTTTATGTCAGAAACATAAATAAAATGTGTGTCTTAATACATATTTGAAGTAGTAACATTATCATTAATATAGGAAACTACACTACAGAGAAATTTTTTAAATAATTGTCATTGTATTTTACTTTAGAGCTTACAAGAGGGGGACAGAAAGGTTTAGGTCTTGGCTATGAACAACATCATACGTGAAATACAACACTGGCGCACGCACAATATACAACAGATTCAAATTTGAGGGGTCCATAATCTGTTATATTAATTCACCAGTGTAGTATAGGTGTTTTTAAGGGTAGAGTAGTGATGGTTTTTTAACCAGTTCCACAGTATGCGTTAACTGAGATTTGTATCTGATTGTATCGATGATGGGTAAATGATTTTTTTGCAATTCGATGGGCAACCATCGGTCCTAGTCAACATTTATACATCAGTTGCCGATTATCGATACAATCCGAAACAAATCTCAAATAACTATACCATGGTAACTAGTTAAAATAACGGTTAAATACTAGTATGGTCGTATAGAATTTTAAAAAGTAAATAATACATAAACATAGGGGTAGTGGCGATCTTATTGGCTTCATTGGAAAGATGATTTTATGCCATAAGTGTTTAAATATGATTGTTATAATACTACGATTTTAGAAATAAATTTGCACAATTTGCAAGCATTATTTTGGCATAAGTCTATTCATGTTGAAATGGCAAACAAAACTGAGCACAAATCAGCTGTCAAATTGGCTGTCGCTGGAAAAAGTTCATATCATATTTTTGAACACTATTGGTTCTATATCAGCCTTGTTGACACATCAACGCTGATGATGGGCCCTGCAATGGGATCCGAAACGTCGGCCAGAAAGGTCATAAAAAACGGCAACGACACAAACCCAACGATTCTGGGCGGGCATGAAAACCTAGGAACATTCTTAAAGTGTTGCCAATTCGAAATACAAACCTTTTAAAAAACGCCCTATACTTAAACACTAATGGCATAAACTTATCTTTCTAAGAAAGCCAATACGTATCTTGGCCATTACCACAATTTTTATGTATTTAATTGCATTTAAAGTTCTATACCTTAAAAAAAAACCTATATAATACAACAACAAAAAAAAGTCTTCACCCAATTTATGACTCAAGATTTCTCACCTTTGAACTCTGGTCGAGTTTCTCTCTAATATTTTTCCAGTGTCGGGATCAATGACATAAAACCAAAGGTCTGTTCCTGAGGGATCCAATTCTAGAGTATCATTTTCGCTAATGTATTGGCGAGACGTGAACTTCTCTACACCCACCACCAGCTCACACTTCTCCTCGAGGACCTTGGTTATGTTCTTGGACTGCTGCCTGACAATCTCTGGTCTGGCATCCTTAAAAATGAGCACGAGCTGGTTCTCTTTGGTTAGGAGATTAACCTGAAAAAAATATTAAAAGCATTTATTAAATTAGAATAGTTTTGCACTAACCTCAGATAATGTATATGTTGTGGACCGAGTGATTAATAGGGCATTATTTATAATGCCCTGTTTTTATAAGGATTTTTTTAAATATTTTTTTTTAGTTTTTATATTTTAGTTTTTTGTTTATTTGTAATGCTAATGTTTGATAGTATAGGTCAACAGTATAGCGGCTATATGTATTTATTTTGTTAAGCTACAACGGGTTGTGGGGCCCAATTACTGTAGCGAAACATCACAAAAATACTCCAGGCTTGATTTAATCACATAGATGTATTGAGACCTCACTGGGAATTAAACCCGGAACCCTCGGTATGGAAGCCAGTGTCATGCCCACAGGGCTACGAAGGCCACCACACTTCATCAGATTCACTTATAAAACTCTAAGTGCAAAACTATCACCAATCAAAAAAACTAAGGTCATATTTATTAATATCGTTGGTTTTACTATGTACCATAAGATCATTTTTATGTGATGTGATACATTTGCACATATATCCTAATTGTAAATTTTTTTAATGCTTTAACAGACCAAGGGGTCCAATTACAGAAGCGAAACACATCACAAAACACCCAGGTTTGAGCAAATCGCATAGATTAATTGTGACCTCATCGGGAATTGAACTCGGTACCCTCAGTGTGAGAAGGCAGTGTCACGCCTACTGGGCTACGAGGGCTGCCACTAAATTTGAATGACTGCTATTTTAAGTACTTCCAGACTAGATATTTTATTTTTATTTTTAGACACATGCATTAAATTCACTAAATGTCTATAAACTTAGTATTCAAAATTGTATTTTTTATAAAATAAATATCAGTTTGATGTTTACTCACAATGACTGGAGCTATTGCAGTAGTGTAATCTGTTCGTGATCCAGGATTATCCCTGGCTGCAACATTCAGGACAAATGGGAGTTGTTCTTTGGGAACACTTTCGAAGCTTTTCAAATTTTTAATGACCCCTGATTTGGAATCCACATTGAAATATTCCTGAGCCGTGTTACTCCACGAAGATTCCTTATACTGAATTCTGCCAAAGCTTCCGCTATCCAAATCTTTAGCCTGCAAAATGAGTTATTGGAGTTAACGAATCTTATTCTCAATTGTAAGAAATGAATATTGCTAGTTATGAGTCATGGAAAAATGACGTGTTCGGTAATAAAATGTTTTATCAGTATTCACGACACTCGTTAAAAATTAAAGTACATATACGACTATGCATTCTGTATGTGATAAAACAGTGTGTTATAATGGATTACAAGGATATAAAATTCATCAGTTTTAAAGCATTCAACACAGTGTGCACAGAGAGTAAGCAATGTATTGTATTGAAATATGAAATTTAAGACCCGGAGAAGACTATTTCAATTATATGAATGCAAAGAAAAAAATTTGTCTGTTTCCTTTTTATTTTTAGATTTAGTATTTTTAGAAAAATTTTTAATTCTTTTACTTTACTGTACCTGAACTTGTATAATGTGACTATCAGGATCAACATCTTTGGTAACGACTGCGTAATACTTCTTCCTTCCCCCTTTAATATCCGGCTGGTCAGGGAATACAAAGTATGGAGAGTTATCATTCACGTCCGTCACGTGGAGCCGCAGAGAAGCGTAACTTCTGTCTGGATTAACCAAACCTTGCAGGGAGTCAAGGTGAACTTCCAAATTGTACTCCGTTTGGTTTTCATAATCCAAACGCGGGGCAATCAGATATATGGCACAATTTTTGTCATCCGTCATCAGTGCGTAAAATAATTCTGGAGAAAGATAGTAATGTAGTGATTCATATAAATTAGGTGACTAAAATTTTTTTAGTGGAATATTTGTGTATAGTTGGTTTTTGTAAAAGCAAATAATATGTATTAGATTAGATTCTTATTTTTGTTTGTTTTTCGACAATCTGGATAAATGATTTATGGTATAAATTAATGTTTAATAATCTGTTATTTAAGGATATTTATTAAAATATTTATGTATAAATAAAAAACAGTATGTAGTATCCTAATGGTGCCATTAAGGAATAATTGTTATAAATATACTAATAAATTTATTATAAAAATATCACTGCTCTTAAACGAATACAGGTATACAACAGAACAAAAAAAATTAAAATACTTTTATATAATATAATTTAAAGAACATTGTTAGCATAAAACAATTTATAACATCTCAAAATAGACTCACGAGTGAGAAAAAATAAGAAAAAAAGTAAGAAAAGTAGGGCTGTTATAGGATTATCACATCCATCAGAATCATTCTATAAACTCAATTGTGATTGTTTGATTGACTTGTTTTTAGATTGTTGATTGAACAATATTGAATTATACTTTACATTAAAAATGTAACATAGATAATGAAAGGAACATACCTTCTTCATTCCCTTTGGTTATTTCACATTTCAAAGGAATATTCTCACTGTGGGCTCTCTGATTGATGATGACTATTGTCTTGAGCAGGGTGTGTGCTGTAGCATTTTCAGGAACTTCTTCCGTGTACGATGTATCGGCAAAACTCAGTCCAATCTAGAGTATTAACAGAATAATCAATCAATAACCATCTAATAGTAAGATACAATTTATAAGAAATTGTGATTTATTTTTTACTAAATTGTTACTTACCTCTGGAGGCACTGTAGCGACATGTCTAACGTAAACGTTGAGTGTGCTCACGCTTGACAGCTGCGGTTCTCCCAAATCATAGGCCTGAATATCAACCTAAAATGAAAACAATGTGGTGAAATTTTCATTTGCTTTTACATTACTATATATTTTTTTATATTAACGGATGGAAAGAGTGATTTCATTATTATTTCAGCACATCGCTATATAAAGTAAAGTTACGTCTAACAGCGCAGATCGGAAACTTGCCAAATAATATTTATGAAAAAAAATGTTCAGATGGCAAGCTTTTTTTTTAATGTATGAAAATATTCCATTCCCAATGAAGTTTAAATTAGTAAGACCCCTACATAAATATTATTCTATATAAATAATTTTGTAGTAAGTGGCACATTTTCTTATTTTTACCACCTGTACTGATGAATAATGATCTATTACTTTTTAGTAGACCTAGAGGACATCCAAAGTTTGAACAGCTAGATAAAGTCATTGGAGCATGACAAGGGAAAGATAGGCATAGAACCGAAAAGGGCGGCAGAGTCACAGAGACGTCTTTATCCAACAGGGCAGCTAGAGAATTTGAAGTATTTGAAATGCGAACCTACAGAAGAACGCTCAAAATATTCTGGACGAATAAAGTTACAAATAAAAATGCTGTGGTTCAGATGAATAAAGAAAAATAAGTATTTAAAACAACAAAAATATGAAAACTTCAATATCTCGAATATGTAATGAGGTTTCCAGAAAAGTAACAAGTTTTGGATCTTGTAACGCAGTGAAAGTTCACTAGAAATCAGGAACCTAAGGCCACTGGGCCACGATAAATAAAATGCCAACGCACTGCCAAGATAATTTATTTATTTTATTTTTTTATTTTGGGAATCTCAACAGCATACAATTTATTATAATAATACATAACGTATTGGGTAATTCGTAGACCAATTATAGAGATCCACGGCATAAAATGTTAAGTCAAGCAATAAAGAGAACATATATTAAATAGAGGGATAGGAGTGATAATTCTTGATAATTCTCATTATCAAAGATAACTGAGTGTGAACAAAAGCTTCTCAGATATATTCTGATGATTATTTTCTTACCTGATATTCACTACTGATTTCTTTCCGAAGATCATCTCTAATTCTGAGCACTCCGGTATCGGGATCGATCTGGAAGTATTTGGAAGCCATGTCCCTTCCCACCAACTGGTACCGCACTTTGTTATTCGGGGAAGTCCCGTCGCTGTCTGTGGCAATCATTGTTGTAACCGTTGTACCTATGGCAACCTCATCATCCAAAGTGATCGGTCGCGGGACAGTTGTGAACGTCGGGGGCAAGTCATTACGATCCTGAAATTAACAGAAATTATAAATACATATTTATATTATAATAAATTGTGTAAACATTGCAATGCGGGTGCTCTCAAATTATGTATGGATAGGTAATACAAGCCGAGGGATTGTATTAATTATTAAGAAAATTATTATATGTTTATTTATATTATTATTTATATTGTTATTATTACTTTTTATATATTATTTATAAATTTACATATTTTAAATTTATATACGAGGGGTATAAAAGCAAAGGCAGCGATATCCAAAAAATTAAAATTAAAGCATTTTCTTTTCGAGTGGTATTAATTATCGACTTTTAAATTCTTTTTGGGTTTAAACTATGACTAAATATTTTTGCATGATAGACCTTTATTCTGTTGCTTATACATACATACAAGTATAAATACATTTTAACTAAATATTTATTAAAATTCAAGACAATAATATTAATTAAAAATAACATTGTGTTGAAATGTCACATATGAGGGGGTATAAAAGTAGTCATAAAAAATTTTAAAAATGTTTTGAACGTATTCACCGGAGATTACTAATTTAGAAAGTACTGAATTAGAGATTTTATAGGAAATATAGCTCTATCCCTTCCAAAATTATGTTTCAAATAAACTTTAACAGCAAAGACAGCAATATCCTCATAATGTAAAAAGCAAAGGCAGCAATATCCACTTCAGCCAATCAACCCCAAGGATGTCAAGTGACAAAATTACCGCTTCATACTAAAGTGAGAGTTGTTCTCAATTTTAGACTGAAAAATCATAGCAAAGACAGCAATATCTAATTTTGTAAATAGCAAAAGCAGAGCACAATTAGCAAACAAAGCAAAGCAATTTCCATATTTAAAAGTAAAATATGTATTTATACATCTATAACAGGAAAACTGATGCGGCAATTGTTTTTAAAATTAAATTATAATTCTAAGAAAATGTAGGTTTCATAGATTCCATAGAAATTTCCTTGAGTAGCGACAGGTTTTTTGTATTTATCTCAGAAACATCTCAGTGCGATATTGCTGCATTTTCTTTTATATCCTTCATTCCATTTGTTTTTACTTCTATATTTAAAATTAGCTTGAATGATTCCTTTATTAAATGTTTTCTATAATATTAGTACACAATATTTGTTTACCTCCACATCGACAGTCACTTTGGTGATGGCTCCTTCCATCATTGAATCATTTTCTTCTGTGCCGATAATTAAAATATACATATTTTCCCTTTCGTAATCCAACCCTCTAATTGTTTTTACAACTCCCGTTTTCCTATCTATGGAAAACATTTCTGTGTTTCCTTGCTTGATGATGTACGTTATTTCTTTGAAGGTGTCGGGATCATCAGCCTATAAATGAAAAATTTATTTAATTTATAATATACTTAAATAACAAAATATGTTTAACTATACCATGTAGAAAGTGTAACTCATTGTAACATAAATGTATAACAAAATATTTTTAACACTTGATAGTCTAAATGTAATTTCCTAATCATCTTCTTTGGCGGTCCCTCTCTACACGGATAACATTGGCTGTGTTTTATCTATTGTGTATCAGAGCGCGGCTGAGGAGCCCTAAATTATTGATTAATTATAGCAGTGATCAATGATGGACAATTAATGGACAGACAGAATTATCAGAGCAGTGAAAATGATGTGACAAAGATTGGCAAAAGCTTGCGTGCCAGTTTCATAGAATCCTCCATCCATCAATGATAGATAATGGCCTTTTTACAGAACATCATTTTAAGATTACATACATTAAAATTTAAAAAAAAATACTGGCTGCCACATATATATTTCCGTGGAGTTCCTCCTCTGTGACTAAGCTGAGAACAACTTGTCACCAGTACACGTTTTTCGCGACAGAAAAAAAGATCATGCACTTATTAAGAAATGAAATATCTACAATGTATCGTTCCCCAACTTACAATGACTTGAGTGACAAAGAAATCGGGAACATTCTCCGGTACGGACACTCTATGAGAAGTCTTCTTGAAGAAGGGGGCTTCATCAGGGACATCCTGGACTTGCACCGTAACCGTAGCTGTGCCCAGGCGTGGCTCAGGGGCGCCATCTTTAGCTGTTACCACAAATGAATATTCCTGCAAAAATTAATGTGTGTATTTTAAACAAGGTTAAACTTATCAAAAAGGTAGGTTTAGTACAAGAAGATTCCTATCACGAAGATAGCTATCATTAGTGCTTGCTTTCTGTTTTTATAACAATTAACAAAGTATCATGTTCCCATTGTATTAGAAAAATTAATATTACAATTTCAACAAGTTTCACAAGAAAGAAAGTTTTGGTCATGCTTTTTGTGATATTTTTATGTGCATGCAATCAAAAATATTATTTTAATTTATTATTTGTTTAGAATATAATGTATACATTATACAGAAGTTTGAAAGATTGGTTGAAGTGTAGGGCGGTTTAAATTGCACAACCAGCTTTAGTTTTTGCCAACTGGGCCATTTTTAGTAGCAAAAATGCACCAAAAGTACTAAACGGTTTTTTGACACCGATTTTGTAGTATATACCAAAATTGCATGTTTATGATAAAAATAATTTTAAAAATGGGAATTATAGCAATATAGAATGGCTCTTAAAAAATATGTTATAGAAATACAGGGCCAATAAAGTGATAAACATATACTTACATTCTTTGATTCGTAATCTAACGCAGATTTGGTCGTGATTTCTCCAGAATGATTGTTAATTTTGAAAGGAATATTTCCTGGTATGAAATAAGTAACTTGCGCGTTAATGCCTTCGTCAAGATCGGTGGCGTGGACCTTACCAATGATGGCATTTGACAAACCTAAAATAAATCTCAATATTATTATCATGAATGACAATGAAATCTTTACCTCCCCGTTCAAATTAACATTGAAAATAAGCAGGCTGAAAGATGATTATGAAGCATACAGATTTTGCTTATTTCTACAATACTATTTTAATGTCTTATTTATTAGCCATCACTGCATTAATTATCCTCCACATTTTTATGGCGTTCTACAACTGCTTTGAAAGCCATTAAAAAAAAAAATTTTTCAAATCAAACACTTTCTAATTCATGTTTTTAGATTTTTCACAGCCATGAATCTTCTGATTACAGTTTTCTGGAATAACCTATCATCAGGCCTGATGATGGACAATGGGATTCGAAACATCTGCCAGAAAACTCTTAATCCTACACATAGTAGAATATCCCAAAAACAAAACCAGAAGATTTTATAATTCGCTAGTAAATATGTCAGTAAATTATTTTTGAGATGATAAATAAATATCATTAAACTACATTTGAGTTAAAATAATTTTCAAATAAATCAATATCCACCTACCTTCTTTTATTTTGAATATATACGGAACATCACTTTCAGTAAACTCGGGATTTTTGTCATTAATATCTGTCACTTTAATATTAACGGTTGCCGTTGTTGACAGCTTTCCTGCGTCTTCTGCTCTTACCAGCTACAAAACAATGTCGTATTATTTTAATAAGATAAATAATAAAAAATTTTACACATGTTTTCAAAGACTCATTAGATATTTACCAGTTGATAACTTGTCAAATCTTCCCTGTCCAGTTTTCTGATGACAGTGATAATGCCATTATTGGTTCCTATGGTGAACTGTCTCAAATCATTCCCAGACACTATGGAATAAGTAATGGGGTCATTTTCTGGATCTGTAGCCTAGAAAGGTAACATCAAATATTCAGAATTATGTTATTCTATTATTCGTAGCTAGAATAAAAAATTCGGAGGGAGATTTCTTCATTCAATTTTGAAAGTATTCTTTACACTTTGGATAAAATGTTGATAGTTACGGAGATAAGCTAAATCAAAATTTACATTTTTTTTCAATATATCTCACTAATTTTCATAAACATGTCGGACTATCACTATCATTACACTACATATTAAAAATATATGATACAAGTCCAATAAAATTATTAAAACCGTGAGTCTACTTCAAAGCCCTCCTATTTTATGTTGTAGAAGAAAAAAAATTGCTTTGATCACTTTGTTTCCTGAAAAAGATCCATAATACATAGGTCAAACCATTACTTTAGGTTATTCAGCCTATTAATATCAAGGGTAGAAAGCCAAAAGGGCGTTAGATCTTTACAGGAGAGCAAAATAAGGTTTTGTTAATCTTAATCTTTCTTTTATTATTAAACGATTTCCATATTTGATAATCCAAAACTACTAAATATTGACAAAACATTATTTTGCTCTCCTGTAAAGTTTGAAACAATCACAAAAGCCCTTTTGGCTTTCTACCCTCGATATGTCCTAGTTCTTTCAGGATCCCAATTCCAGCAAGTCTATTATCAAATTAATTAAATTAATTAATCAAATTACAATCTGGAAGTCTCATTATATGATATTCAAGTTCTACCCAACCTACCAACCACAATATGTATCATTGTAGTTGGTTGGAAAAAATTGCCAACTGGTAATAAACCCACCATTGTATAGATGTGTATACAAAAAGTAAATAAATCAAATTTCCGATTTTTACTGTTAAATCTCTATTCCTCGTAAGAACATTCCTCACACTGTGATACCTTGGTAGTCAGGCTGTTAATGGAATCTTTGTTACAAGCAACCAAATTACTAATGTATACTATGCATTGTTTTGATAATAATATATACAAAGTGAATGAACAAAATCTCTAATACTAAACTTACACTCAATGTCACCACGGTAGAGTTAATGCTTGCTCCTTCTGACACTTGCACATCATAAACATTGTGATCGAAAATGGGAGGTCGGGTGTTGGGTCCCGGAGTGATACTGACTTCCACGATGCCCTGAGTGGCCAGACCGCCAATGTCCTGAGCCTGAACTGTGATGCTGTACTCCTCCCCTGCGTCGAGCTTACCCACAGTTTCTGAAATTCAATAATTGAACCATTAAGACGCACCTCAAGATTTAAGCAAGAATGTGTCTCAAAAATATACGCAATAGGGAAACGCAAACAGAAAACAAAAAGGGAACAAGCACATACAGAAGAATGAATACCATACCAACAGAAACAAAAATTTGGTTCTTTAAATGATATTTGTGGCATGTATTGTATGGTAGGTTCATAATTACCTTATTAAAAGTGCCCGTAAATATATTTTTTTAAATATGTACAAGCGACACATTTACCTTGTTGCAAATTAAGTTCAGAAATTTATAAAAAAATATTATTTGCATGAAACAGAATAAACAAAATGAACAACAGTTAGGCTACCAATTTTTTTCACATTTAAATAGAAAATTTCCATTCAAATTTAGTTATTTCTTCTTCATCTATATTTTAAGTCATGTTATGTATGTATAAATTGTAAATGTTTAATTTATAAATTTGTTGTTTTCTTTAATATTTAATAGCAATAAAATGGCTGTCTTAAATAATTACTTCTAGAATCAATAAAATTGTGGCGCTATTTCATAAACATAAAATAATAAAACACGTTGTTTTTAACACAATTAATTTTGGAGCAATGAATTAAATGAGGAAGGGAGTGTCATTTCCAAAACACGTAGATTTTTTTTTAATAAAAATTAATTGTGGTAGAAGCTGTACTTACTTGTAATGGCTAATAATGTCTCCTAATTGGAGAAGGCCAAAAAAAGTGAAAAAAATATACATTTTTAGATATTGAAAGACCGAAATGAATTACCTATGATACCAGATTGTGGATCTATTTTAAATTTGTTTGCTCCATTATTCGACACATGATAGATACTGTATTTCAGTATAGCATTGTCTCCCGCATCATTGTCGGTCGCCTCCACCTGAAATTCAAACGATAATGATTTACAGGCATACACATACAACACAGGAGTGATTATGAAAGCATTTTTTTTACGCTTCAACAAGCTAAGAGGCCCAATTACAAAAGCAAAATACATCACAAAACACCCAGTCTTGGGTAAATCACATAGATTAATTGTGACCTCACCGGGAATTGAACCCAGAACCCTCGGTGTTAGAAGCCAGTGTCATATTCACTGGGCTACCGGGGCCACCAAATCTATTACTAGCAGCTCAGAAAATAATTATAAAAGTTTGTTTTTTAATCCCAGTAACAACAAGGACAGATCTGATGATCTTTGGGACGATTTGGACTTTGCACTATTCTCACAAATTAACAAATAAAACATTGAGATGCCACTAACATTGATTGTTGTGGCTAACTGACAAAAATGAGATTATTACCTTAACAACATGTCTTCTTCCTTCTCCAGCCGGTACTTTAACATGAGGCAGTGGTACCAACACAGGAGCATTGTCATTTACATCATTCAGAGACACTTCTAGGGACAAAGGTGCTGAAGCACCTTGACCGTTCACTTCTCTTGCCACCACCTAAAAATAACAAAATTCACGACTGCCTTATAAATAAGTCTATACAATTTAGATATTCTTGCAGAAAAGTTTACTGTAGCCATTTATTTAATTTACAGCTTTGGCACTGCATATAAATGGTACTGTTTCTTTCTCTTAAGGTAGAGGTCAGCCAATGTCCACTATTATATTAATGACTGTAAGATTGATTCGTCTTTTGAAATTGGCCTTATTTTTTTATTTATCCAAGACACAAAATCATTTTAGTTTGCTAAAATATAATCTATCGCCAGTTTGTATGTGGTGTAATATCACCGGAGTGGCAAATTACATACCTGAATAATTTTAAGAAAATGTCTAATTGGATGTCTAATATGAAGATCGCCATGATCACTGTCAACCTCTGTAGAGAAGCAGAAGATGTACAATGAAAATACAAATTGATTTTTCGATTATATCTCACCTGGAATCGATATGTTCCCGGGCTTGGCGGGTCTCTATCCAGGTTCTCTTCATTTACAATCAAATTACCATTTTTGTCAATTTGGAAGTAATTTGTGGTCAGCTCGAATGTGTATGGTGGCTTAACATCATTAGGGCCCTGTAAGAAGTGTTCAAACATTCAATATAGGAAATAGAGAAAATTGTTATTTCTTTTTACTTTTCAAAATTTTAATATTCATGTTTTTGTTTCAGCTGCATGACCCACGCTAATAAAAATAAGATTTGAAATTCTGATAACACAATCTCGATTTAAATAAACTCAGACTCTGGAAATAATGTCAATTCAACTACATATAAGATTGAGTTATGTATTCTATGTGTATTAGTTAATCCTGATTAAAAAAATACAACCATTTAACTTTGTAGACAATAAATGTATCTGACTATAGACTGTGTATATGTTACAAATTGTTTGGCATGTTGTATTTTAATTGTCACCTACATACATTGTAAAGCTTTTTCAAAGAACTATGCTACAGCACTCACAGGAAGGATTTATAATTGTGGTCAGTTTGGATCGATTTATTGTCACTTATTCTGATCCTTGAACCTTATTTAAAATGGATGGTAAATGAAAAGTTAATTTTTTTATCTTATAAATATCTAATTTGGTTATAATATCAAAAGTCTCCTGCTAATATGCCCATAACCAAGTTTTATTGTAGAGTTTAGTAGTATGATGTCATAAATTAATATTTTTACAAACTTCTTACTTTACCAAGTAATGTAAGTGACTTAAATTTTGTTAGATTATCTAATATATCATGCATGAGAAATTAAATAAGAATAGATTTAATTCTTTATGCATCTCAAAAATATTCTTAAGTTCAACTAATTAAATATGTTTCTCACTACATCAATAATACAATATAATATTCTTACTAAGTCATCATCAGAAACAGTCAGTTGTATCGGTTTCCCACTTTCATCCATAACTTTGGTTCCAATGGGAACGTTTTCATCGACATGTCCCTTTGTAGAAGAAGAATGAAGGACGGGAGGATTGGCATCCACGGGTTTGATAACAACTGTCAGCTTGGCCGTGGTGAATCTTTTGGATTCCGATATCTCCTCAGCCTGGAAATTTAACACGTATCTTAAATGTCTTATAAAAAATTTGTTCTCAGTATTGTGTTCGTGAAAATTAGGTCATACTCAAAATATTCCAAATATTATAAAAAATTATTTGATGGATTTAGATTTGCACTTTTGTATACTATCGATTATACAAGATGGTAGGGAAAAAAATGGACAATTTAAAATGATCTCACATGTTACCAACCATTTACTAGTGGTTCAAGCCCTATTCCAAGACACCAGCAAGTTAGTCTTATTTTCATAGCAAAAATGTTTAGTTTATTTTAAAAATAGTAAGAATATTGATGTGACACGCATTCTGTGTTTGCAGCTCTATTAAAAAAAAAATTGTTTTAAAATACCGCTCAATTGCATTAATTCTAAATACTAAATCTATGCTAGCCAAAATAATAATTTGCGAACATCTTATCCAGTTAATAACAATTTAAAATAAAATAAAAGTAAATCCTGTCAGATATATATATATATATATATATATATAATTTTATATATAATATATATAAATATCAGTGGCGTGCAGTTGGTATACACTTAGGTTATGCTGTGACCGACTATATAACTATATTAAAAATTTATATATTAGGTCCTTACATATGAAATTGGCGTTTTGCCGTACTGGCAAATTTGATCTCAAATATCTTCTCTTTGGTTAGGAATTCCAAATCCAAATTTATACAGCTATTTACTCATGTATTTGTGTTTTGAAAATTATAATTCATTTGTTTTTTCCTCAATTGTTTTTTTCTTTGCGTCACTCAGTTTACAAAATGAAAAACTTGAAATATCGCGTTATTTACGAGTACGAGTTCCACCGTGGCACCAGTGCTGCAGAAACGGCTCGAAGGATTAATGATGTGTATGGCGACGGTGCCGCAAAAGAAAACACAGTGCGTTTTTGGTTCCAACGTTTTCGTTCTGGAAATTTCGACCTGCAGAACAAGCCCCGTGGACGGCCGGAGACCAAAGTTGATAATGAAGAATTGAAGGCTATTGTGGAAGCGGATCCATCGCAAACCACATCCGAGTTAGCTGCAGGCTGCGGTGTTAGTGATAAAACTGTTTTAATCCACTTGAAGCAATTGGTAAGGTGAAAAAGCTTGAAAGGTGGGTACCTCACGAATTGAGTGAAGCAAATCAACAAACGCGCGTTGACTGCTGCGTTGCATTACTCAACCGGCACAATAATGAAGGGATTTTAAATCGAATCATTACCTGTGATGAAAAGTGGATCCTGTACGATAATCGGAAGCGCTCATCGCAATGGCTGAACCCTGCCGAACCAGCCAAACCATGCCCCAAGCGAAAATTGACTCCAAAAAAGTTACTTGTGAGCGTTTGGTGGACTAGTGCTGGTGTCGTTCACTACAGCTTTCTTAAATCTGGCCAGACGATTACGGCAGATGTCTATTGTCAGCAACTGCAAACCATGATGGAAAAGCTAGCTGCTAAACAACCGAGGCTGGTTAATCGCTCTAGGCCACTGCTGCTTCATGATAACGCTAGACCACACACTGCACAACAGACGGCTACCAAATTAGAGGAGCTTCAATTGGAATGTCTAAGACATCCACCGTACTCTCCGGACCTTGCCCCAACAGATTACCATTTTTTTCGAAATTTGGATAACTTCTTGCAAAGGAAAAAATTCAACTCCGATGGGGCAGTCCAAACCGCCTTCAAATATTTTATTGATTCCCGTCCGAATGGTTTTTTTAGTAAAGGGATCGATGAACTACCTATGAGATGGCAAAAGTGCATAGATAGCAATGGTACATACTTTGATTAAATAAATATATTATAATAAAAAAAAATCGGCTTTATGTTCCTCCCACACTAAACGCCAATTTCATATGTAAGGACCTAATATATGAATATACCTATAAGGGTATATACATTTAAAAAAAAATTTAACTGTCTATAATGAACTATTTTGAGTAGCTTCAATCCACAAAAATAACTGCACTATAAAAGAAGTATTGTAAACAATATTTCCTAAATAAATAAATATTTTATATAGGTATAGCTAATACTGCAAAAAATTTCAATATATTTCGAAGACGATTTGTATATAATCAAATCGGGAACAATACTAATTTCAGATACACGTTTCATTTCACAAAAATAAATCAAATATTTTATGATATCATGATGTGACAGATGACAGATGGTATTTGTATTTACATTCACTATAGAAAAGACAAATAGAATGTACACCGAAAGTTTTAGGTGGAATTTGTAAAAAATAAAATTTCTGCGATGACGTGCGCGTAGTTTTCACCTGGTATAGGACCTTTCGAAGAAGCACGCTAAATTTACTTGTCTATTACATAAAACTCGCAAGCCTTAAAAATACACTTCTTTTTTTCTCGACTTGACTATGTCTATGGAGCAAATTTCTTGGGCGAGATAAATGAAGAATTGACATTAAGCACAGAAAAGTAGGAAATAAAACTTTTAGCCTTAGGACGAATTACAGCTAGAATTTTAAATCGGAAAAAAACAGATACGTCACGTTAAACAGAAACGTCAAAAATAAAACTTCTAGCCGTAGGACGAATTACGGCTAGAATTTTAAGTAAACATTTTCTTAAGATAAGGATTATTTCATTAATATTTTTTTTCCAGAATGTTTACTAATGCACAGCTTTTTTGCCTGTATGTGCTGCACGCCTATATATATATATATATATATAATGAAAATTGACTTACCTTAATCACCAAGTCAAACTTCTTTGCGACAGTGGTGTCGGCTGCTTTAATCTGCCTCACAGATCCTGTTGTCGGATTTATCTCAAAGTATTCATTATACGATTCCGGGGTCCCCTGGAGGAAACTGTATCTTATGGGGGAATTGATCGTATCCATGTCCACGGCTTGGACCTTTTCCGGCAGTATATTGAGAGTGCCAGCGAGGATGCCACTGGATACCTATAGTTGAAAGATGTTTTTATATAGATAATTAAATTTATTTGACAATGGCTAGAAAAAAATAAAAAAGATTTTAAACAAATTGAAATAAAATAATTTGAAACATATTTATGCTACTTTATACCTGCAAAATTCAAAATGAAATAAAAACATTACATTATTTTTGGATGTGGTGACTTACAAATGATGAATATTCAGGATTGATACATGCTCCATCGTGGAGCATACAACCTTGATAGATAAATGATGGGTCCTGATCATCATCATCTTTGATATTAACTGTTAGTGTTGTGGTGCTGGAGTACCTTTCTGATGCATTTCTAGCCCGATCCTGGAAATAATAAATAAAATAATAAAAATCCACGTGAATGACTTATTCAGAGTAAAATGAATAATGCAATAATAATATATTATAATTTAACAATAGTACATTGTTTTATACACTATACTTAATTATATTAAGTAATTATTGCAAAAATATTATTAATAAATAGATCAGGGTCTGCAGCCCTTTATTAGTTAGAGATACTTACGGATGCTACAATTGTCACCAGATATCTCTGCGTTCTTTCAAAATCGAGTGTTCTGTTGACGGTGACTTGCCCTTGATGTGGAAGATTGATGGCAAAATATCCATAACCATCGGCAGTTGTAATCCTATCATTTCCGATTCCTGAGTCTATTCCGAGCCTTTTACCATCACCCTCGACGATGAAGTACTCTGCAAGGCCGTTGACTCCTGCGTCAGCGTCCACCGCCTTGATATTTTGAAAGATGGTCGTTCCAATCGGAGTGAGCTAAAAATTAAAAATATTCATTTGTTAATTAGATCTTATTCAAATCATGTAAATAGACTTAAATATTCCAATCTGAAACTGAATCCAATTTGGAATTTATTTTTATTTATTAGATACATTGGACTTAAAGGGATAGAACAAAAATAGTTCTTATTAACTTTTTGTACTTACTTCAGAGACTGTAGTTTCGTAAGGAGTGTTGATGAATACTGGAGCATTGTCGTTGATGTCAGAAACTCTCACTATAACAGGGACTGACCTTTTTTTCTTGGTTGCTTTAACTATACAAGTCAACTAAAAATACAAACAATCATTAGTTATTTCGTACATTGCCAATAAATATTCAAATACTTTCTTATACAATGCCAAGATGAGGAACATGGTTTTGGAAGATGATACGAAAAGTTGGATTGATGGCATGAATGAAACAAGTTATGGGTAATTTATGAAGCTAGTTTAGGGTAATTGGTATATGCGATATCTTATATCCACAATGAGAATTTTTTAGTGGGTAATTGTAAATATTTCGTTAAAAGCATAATATCACATGAACCATAGTAACAATTTAATTGATTAAAACTATTTTTTTTCATATTTTTAGGAATTAATTTCTTTCATTATATTCTTCTTATGGAAGTGGGAAGATAATTAAAATATTTAAATAATATTTAACTGTATCAGTACTGAGCCAATATTAGGAATTACATATTATCAAACCATGATTTCTTGGTCCATAAATTATTTCATATCTATTCTTATGTATTCTATTTTATTAAATACACTAAAATCGTTGAAATGTTCATGTGTGAAGAACTCCGTAGATTCCTTAATAAATATTTTTTGTCATTTCATTTAAAATGTTTCAGGGTAGGTAGTTCTTAAACGCCCCGCCCTATGCACAATTCCACACTGTAATATGGATTGGACAGTTGAAAAATACACTGTGAATATAAAAATGTTACACAATATTGGTTCTGTGATGACAAAAGAGAATAGATGTAGTTTTTATAATTTTTATAATTTTTTAAGATTCTTTCAAAAAGTATCCCAAAATCTCAATATAAATAAGAAAAAACATAAGAGTTATGTTGAGGTACCGATTGATATAAAATACTTTCAATTTAATGTAATAATGCCTACACAGTCGATTTCAAAACAATTTCTTTATCCCTTCTTTAAAATTATATCAAAGGCAGATATAATCTACTGCTATCTCACTATCAATATACAAACTTAATGAATTAATAGTAACCGTGAAAAGTATTGAATTTGGTTTACCTGAAATACTATGTGCGACAGATTTTCGGCATCTCTGTCCAGGGGTTCTAACAATTGTAACCTCTTTCCATTTAAAATAAATAGTGGATTCCCTTTAGGGAAAACTAAATCTAGAATTATATCAGAGGACGGATCTCCTTCTATTGGTAACACCGCTGGTATCGTTGTTTGGCCAACATCTAAAAAATATAAATAGCGTATTAAATCATTTTTATAATGTTTTTGTTGATCAATCTGCACTATTAACATTAATTTAATAGCACTTATAACATTTATAATGCAACTTAACTCCTGCATGTCTACTATTAAAACCATAACCAAATACTACTTTATAGGTGTCTAACACCTTATGGAAACATTAAAAGGAAATCAAAGTCTGGACCAAGAGAAACTCACGTCTGAGCTCAGACCACTCCAAGATGATCTCAGCAAGCTGTGATTAATCTCTTCAATGGGAAGCAGTAATAAATAACATCCATTGAAACTGGTAAATAGTAATTGGTATTTACGCAAGTCGTCTAATGCCACTTGATCATTTTATAAAATAAGTTAGTTGTATCATTTATCATGATTTAGTTATAGCAAGATTCACTAAAGATTTGTATTTCACATAGGTTTGGGGTGTATTTTTCAGTTTTTTGTGTTTTTGATGAGTGACCTAAATTTAAATACATACAAATAAAAAATAAATACAAAAAAGTATCTAACTTTAGTTTGATCTTAAATGATATCATTATGGAAAATCAAAGTTTTTCATAATTCGATGGAATTTTTATCATAATGACAAGAAAAAATTATATTTTCAATTTTTACCAGAACATGATGCTTTCTGATTACAAATTAATCAATATCGAGCATATGGGCAGTAGGTGTATGCCTAGGTTCAAAACGAAAACTAAGTTGATTCATTAAAAGAATGGAACGTCTAGAGATCCATAAGTAATAAAGTGCCGGACTAATATAGAATTTGATTTGGAATTACTTCATTCATAATAAGCAATTGGCCTAAGTAAATGAAATGTGACTGACACACAAGAGTAAGAATTATCTTAATGTTAATTGTTAAAGCACCATCGAGCGGATTGTGGAGTCGTAAGAGGGCGCCATCTAGCGCCCTTTGAACATTGTTTAATTTAATCAGAATCAATAAAGACTTGACAGGAGAAACATATCTGATATTGTTTTACCTTTTTGTGACTCATTTGCTACTATTAGTTTGATAAAGAGAAGTATTCTCTTCATATCCGAGTAAAAGAACAAACAATGAATCATTTTGTGCGAAAGTGTGACAAAAAGAAGTTCAATACTTCTCTTCAGATCTGAACATATGATTATTGTAATCAAGAAGAATAATCTCCTCATCAACGATTTTAACAACATTTGTTGTCATACTAACATGTAACATAATATAAAACTAAAAATGTAACTTTTCATTATGTTTTGTACTTATAAGTGTATTGATATAATGTTGCTGATTGTTTGGTTATATTTTTTAAACCACTTAATTTTATGTTGATATATTTAAGATAACACCACAATTTATGTGTATCCATATATGAAAATCCATTTTTTCTGTTTCACCTTTTGTGACATGATTTTTTTTGTTTCATTTTCCAATTTTTTCTATTATTTCTAATCGTATTGCTACCATGAAACAGGTCCTGATTGATTTATTCATAATTGTTTGTGCGATCTTTTTGTTGCACGCTTTGTCAAATAATTCATTATAAAATCCACATAAATATATCTAGTTTCCGAGCACCGTGTACTTGGACATGAACATGGTTATTAGCTGATATATTATTTGAATAAGCTAAATCAATACTCACAAGTGCCCCGACTTTCTTCAATGTCGACTATTATACTGGACTGACCAGTCTCCACCTCACACAAACCTGAAAATCAAGCAAACCAAATATTAATGAGAAAAAGTGGTGTTTCCTTTCCACTCGCTTAACAACAAGTTTTATCATTTCTGCAACAACATTTGATTTGATATTAATTATATAAACATAATAAATGCATTATGAATAATTTTTTCCTTCTCTTTGCACGTACATACAAGGTGTCTCGTAGCCAGTAGCAAAAAACTTGGGGGAATCTTCTTCATTCAATTTTGAATAGAAAACGTTCTTCACATTTTGTGTGAAATAGACGACAGTTATAGAGATAGGCAAAATCAAAGATTGTTTTTTTTTTCAATATTTTTGGTTTATCTTTTGTAAAACGTTAAATGATCATGAAACTTATTTATATCAAATATGAAAAAATTCATTTGCTTTGTCAGGTCAAATAAATAAAAAATTTGAAAAATATTTTTTTGTAAAGTTTTATTTTCATTCAATTTTACTTGTATATTAAAGTGAATGTATTCTAAATATTCCAAATAAGTTACTGTACTGACAGTCCAGATAAGCTAGAAATATTGAAAATAATGACTGAAATTGATGTCGCTTATCTCCATAACTGCTGACATATCACCTAAAGTGTAAATAATATTTTCTACTCAAAATTGAAAGAAGAAAACTTCTCTTCTGCATAATGAATACCTATATATCTGTTCTATGTACAATCCTACACCCTTTGATCAAACTATACCTACCAATTTTAACACTCTTTTTTTTTATTTTACTATTAAGGAAACCTTCTCCAGATATAAATGTCAAACAAATGAAATAAATCATATTTGATGTATTTTAAAAGTGAATAATCAATTATAAGACTAAATTATATATGTCTCAAATTTGTCATTAACTCAAATGGTTAACATAGCGTAACGGTAACGAATTTTTACGGCAAGTAAATGCTGCAGGTTTTTATCCCGGTAGTAAACAAATATTTTTCCGACAGACAGTTTTATTTTTCGGTATGTCTTTCTGTTTTTTTTATTAATAATAAAAATATGTTCTAAAAAGCAATTTCACAATAAAAAGGGTTGTAATAAATAAATATAAGTTTATTGGTTTATTTCATTATTATTTCATTAACTTCACAGTTTATCGGTTTTTTCAGCCACGAGATGGTAGGTACCATATATTATTACATACATTTATTGTAAAATCGAACGATCCTTATGTTGCGATATTTGGTGCCCTTTGAACTTGCTGACACACAGAAAAAAGCTATTTTGCTTGAACTGTGTTTTCGAATACCATGTCTTTGTAGAATATTACATAAAGAAACGTGTATACTATAAATTATACACGTAATCAAATTAGTACCAACGCAATCTGATAAACCTATAATGTAAAGTTGTACCCTATTTCCGCCGAAAGTTTCGACTATATTTTCGAACACCGTGTATTTTTTAAACATTACCCGAAAAAACATGTGTATTCTAAATGATACGTTAATTCAATTACATATTCATGTAATGGCAAAACCTGAAATAAAAGATAAAGACCACCATCGGCTGAATGCAACGAAATATTACAATATTTTTTATCTATTTCCACTTTTCTTAGCGTTCTATTGAAACGTGTTTTTGCCGCTGTGATATTTTTATAATATTATGCACATAAATTAGTGGAACAAGACTTAAATAAAAAGAAAATGAAAGTTGTCACTTTTGATTTGATAAAGAGATAAATACAACTCGATAAACATTTGAGTGAGTTATGTACATACACGTACCGATTAACATCAATTTATGTATAATTATTTTTAAAATAAATTACTTTTTCCATATTATATAACACTCCAAATATATCAAACAATAATAATACAAGCTTCAAAATTATGTAAGCAGCTATTCTCTTATAATAGCTTTCATTCAAAAGAATCCTTGATCTAACAAGGATCTAACAGTGAACCCTTTTGATAAGCGTAGGTACCTAGTAGGTACCTATTGCTTGATATTTCATGTTTGCCACCATTTCATACACCATCTGTCACTTTTCGCATTTAAAATGATAAATTTCATGTTCATTTAAACAATAAGGATTGTAATCCAAGTAATTGTAATTAAACGATATAAAATATATGTACATTGGAATAAGATGCGTAAAAAACAGGTTTAGAAGAATACTTAATATATCGTGAAAAGTCATCGGCTTTAAAAATGCAAATTTCCTGTGAAACCTGATTTGAAAGAAACAA
This sequence comes from Agrypnia vestita, assembly GCA_016648135.1. NCBI lineage: Eukaryota > Metazoa > Arthropoda > Insecta > Trichoptera > Phryganeidae > Agrypnia > Agrypnia vestita. The sequence goes on along the minus strand of JADDOH010003293.1, from coordinate 167,544 downwards.
CTTTTTATAAGTATTAACTTCTCAACCGTAGAAAGTGGAATGACAAAATTAATACCTACATTCAATTTAACAAAACAAAAACATATAAATTAAGTAGCCAGTTTAAGGAGAAACCAAAACAAATCGAATTCGCGCCAGGTTTACGCGGGAATTCGCAAGTTATGATAGATTCATTTTTCAGTTGGCTATAGTAAATATTAATTACGAACACTTCGACGTTTATGTACATTAAATGCATTAGACAAATATTGTTTACCCGCTCTTGCATCCGTGATGTGAAGAGACGAGAGCAGCAGGCACACGGCTACCAACCGCATCGCGGAAGTCGCCGCCCTCGCCGACATTCCTCTGTTGTCTTCCTGTAAAAGAAATATTTCACATTCATTATTATTGTCATTTTATTTGTGGCTGGTCGCTGTCATTTTTCAAGTAGGTAGGCGCCGACACGCGTCGGTGGGAGTCACCGGAAAAGAAAAATGAAAAAAGTAACGCGATGAATGGGTCGCCATTAGCGAAATGCGATAATGGCGGCATTTTATAACAATGTAGTCATGTGCGTAATGGGTTAAATTGCTTATTAGAAACAATCCTAATCAGATATTATTAAAATCGAAAATTTCTTCATCATATTCTACCCACATCACGTACGTAGCTACGTACCATATAAATTAACTAATTAAATTAATATAACGCCTGCTGCAAGGGGTAGGCAGAGAGAATTGAGCGACACACTCTTCTGTCCTGACGCACAACTCTCGCCCCATTCACATTCATACGTCTTCGCATGCAAGCTCGGCGATTATTGAAGCTTCTAGTATCTGGCCAAGCCATGTCTGACGCGGCCGCCCCCAATTTCTGGCGCCGTCAACATTTGCGTCATATATATTTCTTACCATTATTTTCTCATTCATTTGTTCAACATCCCCAAACCACCCGAGCAACCCTTTTTCTATTTCTATTTTTAATTTGTTCATTCTTTACTATATCATAAATGGATTTGCCACACATCCGTTTATCTATTTACTAAGTGATCTCATTTCCACTGCATTCAGTTTACATTCGTTCCTCTTCTGCTATATCTAGACTTCAATTCCGTACCTATATCAGCGCTGGTACCAGAATTATATTGTGTGCCGCTAGTCTTGCCTCGGCTGACATGTTATTATTAAAAATTATTGCATTCTTGGCATCATTCACTATAAACCCTGCATTTACCCTCCTCTCGTCATCTTTCTCAGCCTTCCCTCCTCTATCGACTCTATCAAATATACTTCGAAAATATCCAAATTCGTTTATTTGATCCAAAAATTAATTGCCTGCTAATATTTCACATGTTGTCTTTATTTCCTCCTCAAACAGCATTACTTTTGACTTGTTATCATTCATAATAAGGCCACTTTCCTTGCATACATCAAACATCCTGCTCGCTAGACTCTGTCTGAAATCTTATTCGCTGTATATATATTAATATTGCATTATAGTATTCATGCATTTTAATTATTTCACACAATTATCCACATGCAAATTAAATGTTACTATTCAGAAGCTCGTTGTATTAATTAGCCATAATGAAACGAATGACAAGCGAATGCTATTCATTTTATTGGCATCTTGCGCAGAAAAATCAGAAAAGCAGAAAACCGATGGTTATTTGAAAACTAACATGTCGTCTTCAGCTAAGTAAAAACAAAGTTGTCCGCTACAAATAGAATATTAAAATAAACTCTAATATCTTACAACTGGTAACATTTATGAGGCGTATTAAAACTCTAGAACTCAAAGCAGTAACACGGCGCCTTTAAAAGATAAAAAATAATTGAACAAACAAAAATATGCACAGCTATGTAATTATGTACATGATATAAATGTACATATTGAAAAGTGAATGGCGTGGCCATAATAATAATAGCAGAATATACAAAGTAGACATTCTTAATTAGTTTTCTATAGCTTCTTTTGAATTTTTTATCAGCTGCTTGGTCGAATGCCGCATGCGCGCGCAACGTGTTCAGTAACGGTATTCGATGTTTTTGAATAAATTATGGAGATGAAATAAAATAAATAATGGATGGTTAGATTGTGTGAGTGTGATCACGATTTCGCCACACACATGCACACTTTTTTACAATGTAAAGGTGGTATCTGCGGATGTATTGTGCATATCGAAAATCGGTGGGTGTAGTTCGCTGCGACTGAAATGACGGATGTAAAGAGGGTAATCGGACGTCTATCCCATTGGGCGGAAACCAATAAATTATTTAAATATTTTACTACGAAATACTATTGCGACACAGTACATATGTCATTGTCGCGCCAAAGATTTGAACCAAATAAATAAACCCATAATAAGATAGAATCTGTGTTTCATGACTTTGCACTTTTTAATACACTGATACGATTATATGTATCAGTGTATCCTTGCCGTGGTTAGTTGACGGCTCAGATCTCAGATCAGGGCGCAACTGACTTCCGAGGTGGGCGCGCGCTCATTTGTTTATTGAGAGCTGGGCACTCTAGATCTGGAGTGCAAATTATAAAATGTTTGACGCTAATAAAATTACAGGAAAAAGAAAATGGACGTAAACTGGCTCTGATCACCTATGTAATCAAGAACAGGAGATTGTTTATCCGGGACACAAAGAAAGAGACAAAAACTCAAACACGACGTTCAATTTGATGCGAAACTAGACATGTAACCTAACATATTTATTCTGAAAATTTAAACAAACAGAAGTCTGTCTTAACAATCGTTGATGAGACGATGGTACACGGTGGGCTGAGAAAGCTGAATATTGCTACCATAGAGCCAATCTCTGTTTTAGAGATCATCTCAAGACAAAAATCTTATCCGTGGACGTAAAGATGAAGCTAATAGGAATTCTGTAATAGAACTGGAATTTCATTATTGATTAGTGATGAGATGGATAATCACAGACTTAATTTTCAATCTTTGCAACTGTGACATACTCGGGTAGGAGTAATGGAATTGGGATTGACGAGTCACGGTTTAAGGCGTTTCCTTATTCTTAAACCACAATGCGAAATATTTGCTATTCTTATAGGTACCTACTTTGCCACATTCAAATCCACGCGATAATTGGGTACCTAATTCGAAATGCAGTTGCGTAAGAGGGTACTTACATAGATAATTTAAAATTGCACACTCACACTGCGTAGCGAGACCAACTCAGTAATACCAATAATTCCAATCGAATTATAAACAGAACCATAGATTACGATTGTGAATGCTCGGATGTCCTCTCGATATTATTTACGGAAGAATAGACATTTACTAAATAAAACTTAAGACAACTTGGAAGCAATTGAGATATATGGGTCAACCGCCAAGAGCTTTAGTATGACTCTGAGAAAAAATATATTTCCTTCTCACTTGCACTAACATTGACTCCATATTAAAAAATAATATAAATAATAATAGAATGAGATGATCGAACCAAAGCTAATCCCGGTTATACCATAGATATTTTGTGCAGACGTAGGTATTAAAAAAATTGCAAGGTTTTAATCATTTTATTTGACTTGTATTAATGTGTATAACTTTTTAATATTCAATATTAATTACTTTCACGATAGTAAAATGTTTAACAAAAGAAGATACAGAAATATTGAAAAAATGGCAAACTTTGATGTTGCTTATTTCCGTAACTGTCGACATTTCACTCAAATTTGAATGAATATTTTCTCTTCAAAATTGAATGAGGAAGATTCCTTCGAAGTCTTTGCTACTAGCTTAGGTACACCTGTATATCCGAGATATTAATGTTTTTGGATTTTTATTGTTTTAAATACTTTATTCATCCAAAATATAACATCTTCATTTGTATACAAATATATTCAGTAGGATATGGAGTTGTATACAGGAACAGTCGAAAATAAAAACTTTAGCTGTGGACACGGATTACGACTAGAATTTTTATTTTCGATCTATCAAACATAATAATTTCGTTGTCTGTCCCCGTAACTTCGCGTAAAGTGCGTAGTTTCGTTCGAATTCACGGCTAAAAAAAACAAATTAAACGGCCAGACATGGGACTTGAACCTCGGACCAACAAAACCGAACCGGCCGCTCTATGTATGTTGCTACGGTCGCCTCTCCGTGGTCCGCCAAAACGATATTATAAATATATACTAGGGCTTAGCAAAGACCCGAACCAATGTCATTTTTGACGGGTTAATAAATATTTGTTTTCCAGGATCTGTAATAGCTTTTTGGCTGCATGCGCTGCACGCCACTGATAAATATATACAACGGTGTAAATAAGGCTAAGGCCTTTTGTCTTTGTAAGGCCCGGTTGTTTCAAGTTCGATCAAAGTAAGCGGTCGATAAAAGCATAGATTTTTACGAAAACGGATCGTCTGATTGGTGGAGAACGTAAAAATCTATGCTTTAAGAGAACGCTTACTTTAATCCAACTTGAAACAACCGGCCCTAAGACGGGGGCCTCTGAAAGGGCGCTGGAACAAAGATGCGAGTGGCCGTGGAAGCAACTGTTCCACTTGTCGTGTCTCACGTTTCTGACGAGTGCGCTGTGACTGTTCCTGCAATGCTGCTAGTGATGATGCATTTGCCTCCTGCGGCACATCGCAGATGCCGAGACACTATCCAGCCGCGCCCAGACATTTTTTCGCGCGACTAGTGATGGCCAAACCGTTTAACCAGTTATTTTTGGTTCAGTTATTTGGGATTTGTATCTGATTGTACCCACAATTGGTAGCTAAGATATAATTGTTATATAGTGCTGATGGTTGCCCGTCGCATTGCAAAAATTGGGTTGCCAATCATTGACGCAATCAGATACAAATCTGTTAGTGTGTCATCGATTAAAATACCATCACTACGCGCGACCATTGACAATCTTCGCCAGTCAACAAGTAAAAGGTTTAGAGGGTTTTATGTCAGAATTTTTACCCTTCCAATTCGTGTATTAATATAAAACGCTTATGGTGTTCATTGATTTGAATGATGACAATAAGGTATTTACTACTAGCTGTAATCCGTCAAAAATGACGGTACTTCTACATGTCGGTTCCCAAGGAATAACTATTTATTTATTTATAAAAATAAAAAAAATTAAAAATTTAGGGAAGCTACGGACGGACGGACAGACAACGAAATTATTATAATTGGGATTAGAGCTGAAGCACTTTTAAGCAGTAGGATAGGAGGTTTAGCCGTATACAGTTAACACCAATCTACATACGATGTATAGGTGGTATCGATATAGTACGAGTTGTAGTAGTCGCGAGTACTCAGGGTATCATAGACTCTTCTTCTTGTTCTAGTGCTTGTCCGGTCATCGGACGTCAGCGATCATCTTTATGATCATAATCTTGCTTACAGCAGCTACCTGAAGCATTGCCTTAGTATTTTCAGCCAGGATCTCCTACATCTTCCAGGACCACTTCTGCTCGCAATTTTACCTCGAGTGGTGAGATGCGGGATGTGTCTAGATGTCTCATAATATGGCCAAAATATTGCAATTTTCGGGTATAATCGTTTCAGGGATTTCTTTTTCCTTTCGGATCAATAATTACAGAATAGTATTCTAGATTTAAGTTTGTGTCCAATTACTTTGGGTAGTAAATAAAAGTTTAATTACTTTATATGATTTTTTTGGACCCCACAGCTGAGAATCCGTACCAAAATGGTATTTATTTATTAATTAAGGAATCTTAACAGTTTTTTAAACATTATAAGTTAACCAGGCTTCGACCAAATTCCCCCGCTTTCCCGCTGTTCCCCCCTTTCGCCTACCTCTACTTTTTCCGATATCCTTCTTTCTCACCTTCCTCTCCTGCCTCGTGGTCCGCCCCCCCCCCTGTTCCGCCTGCCTCCTTGTCCGTGCTTGCCTGTGCCCCCCCCCCCCCCCTCTCGACTCTCTCTCTCTCTCTCTCTCTATTCTCCCATCTCTCTCTCTCTCTCTCATAGTAGCTCTCTCTCTCATCTCCCCGCCCCTGCGTTCCTTCATGGGCGCCCCCAGTGCTTGCGGCTGCGCGATCCCGCTCCGCCGGTTGACGCGGCCGCGCCCGCTCGCTCTCGTGAGTGATTGGTAAAAGTCGATTTAGTACCAATGTTGAAGAAGTCAATATCGATACAATTATTATTGAAAGCTTTGCATGCGCGATATAAAAATAAAATCGTCTTGTATCTATATGATAAATATACCTTAAGTTAAGTTTATCTATGCCTAGAGTTTTTGATGTGAACTTTTTTTTATTTTTTATTTTTTTTATTATTTAAAAGGTAATGGAAGCCTAAGAGGTTTATGGGTAACATTTTTACATGATTCAATATAAGAAAATATAATAATATAATTTAGATACGAAGTCATTTTTTTATAGTTGGCCGAGTTTTAATATTCTTGTCACATCTGTTTTGAATTTGTCAGTGGTCAGTTGTTTGATCTGTTGTGGCAGGTCATTGTATAGTTTTAGTCCGTTGCAAATTAGTCGGGATTGTCCTGTTTTTGTTTTGGCGTGTGTTATGTGATATTTTATTATTATTAATAAAATATCACTTATTTTTTAATTTGAAACCATTTGGAAAATTACTGTCACTGTTGCAAAGCTTTGATCATAAAGGCTTTTGACGATACAGGCACACCAATTTCGAAAATGACGGTCTACGTTTCCTCCCATTTTACGCAATCAAATGTCTTTCTGTAATCCGTAAAACAAAGAACAGGATGATAAGATTTCAGAGCTTTTTTCAGCCTATTTCGATCTCACCATTTTGGTGACCAGTGTGTAGCTTATTCGCGCGTTCCTCGTACTTGTCATCTCGCTCACCGGGCCATCCATCAGCAGGCTGAGCGAGCACCTTCAGCAGGCCAGCGAGCCCCGTGACCCGACACTGAGCGATGCACTGTTGACGTTTGATTTATGAATAAAAAGAAAGGAGAAATTCTCGGCTGAATTGAATAACGTGAATAAATCAAACCGGTTTCGCGGTGCGTAGAATTCATACTATCCGAGGCCGCTTTTGGGCTAAACAATGGCGTTATTATTTGATCTTGTCCGAGCGCAGAGCCCGATGGGGAATAATCGGTTTCAAATTTCGTGAATCGTGTTTCGAATTTTATCGATGGCCGACATCGGTTACATATTTACGCAATGTGAAAAATGATATTCAAAACGTGCGTCACTAATTTATATGTAGGTACTCGTACACGCTTGGATATGACAGGAATGCGTGAATCCACCATGATTCGGAAGAAAAAACACCACAGTAGCGTTTTTAAGATAATTAAGACACATTTTAATTCAACTTTTCTGAAACCTTGTACATGTACGTCTCCAATGCATACACTCGTTTTAAAATTTAATAAAATTATACCTTAGTTAACATTGGCTCTAGAGAGAAATAGAGTATCCACAACAGAAAGGACAGAACATTTCCGAATGTGGAAATATTTTATCCTTTCGTATGCAGAAGAAATCTACCTAATTCTCGAGACCAACGCAGGAAGAGATTTTTATTTTGACGTACTATTAGGGCTCCTACTACCGGCCCTAAAATTTTTGTATAATATGGAAGACTGCTTTTTATTTTTCACTAAACTAACTCTGTAGTACATAATAATAAACATAATCAATGAATTAATAATCTAAAGATAATTATTTCAACGTTGGTCTGTCCCGTAATTCCGTAATTTCGTGGAATTCTCGGCAAAAAATGAAATTACACGGCTGGAGAAAGACTCGAACGCGGACGCGCGGACGACAACGCGGCATCTATGCGACATAGCCACAGCAGCTTCTCAGTCAAAAATATACATACTACACATCGTAAAAGCAAGGATTAGCTAAGACGCCAACCATTAATTTACGCCTCCTCCGTGATTTTTCACGGTGTACGGCTAGTTAATATAATAATAATACATCAGTTATTAATAATACCCGATGATGAGAGCGACTGCTCTTCTTTAAACTATAACATTGTAAAAAATTGTATTTTTGTTGGAGAAAATTAAAATAATGTTGTCGCACCGTGAAGTAACTGTCGTGTCAATAAAATTGGCGATGGAAGGCTGAATCAATATTTGAATATTCGCCTATTTTGCAGGAATGTAGCGTGTACACACTTGACGAATAGTTTAGAGGAGCGCGGCGCGGTATTGCAGATCGGCTCGCTCCGGAGAGAAACCAGCTGTCCTCGATTCGGGTCCAGCGGCTCGCAGCATCTTCGATTATTCCGTTATAATTCAGAGAACGTATGCGGCGGCAGTTAACTTATTGCCGGGTACACAATTACATTAGTCGTATCGGTAAACGGTACTACGAGCGACCCACATCTGGGCCGCGTGAATGTGGAATTTTACGAGCAAATAATCGCGGAATTATTGCTTGCTAATTATTTTAGAAGGTTATTTAATCGTGTAAACACGGCGATAATACGGCTTCAAGAATAATAAACTACAATATTTAAATATGAATGTAAATTAGGGACTATAATATAATACTGGGGAAATTGATCAAGTTGATTGAGTGATTTTGAGCTCTTTTGACTATGTCGTTGACTAGGAGCCGGTTATATCAACTTGGTTTAAAGTAAAAGTTCATTTAAAGCATATATTTTTACGGAAAGGGATTGTTTGATTGGTGGAGAATGCAAAAATCTATGTTTTAAATGAAATATGAATCTAAACCGAGTTGATGCGACCGGCTCTAGAAAACATCTTTATCTAGTTAATCAATATACCTACTAAAATTAAAACACGGATTTTTTTTGTACATTTAACTTTTCCAAATAAATGGACGATCGTTATTAATGATGTATTGATAATAATCACTGTATCATATTTGTATTAGATAATGAAAAGATATAGTGTGTTGATGATTGTCAAACATATCAAAAAAATGTTTTTCTCAACATCGATGTATGACAATAATAATAACATGTAATTAAGGGTTCAAAAGGTACAGTCCTTTGCAATAAATACAAAATTTCTGTTTGTATACCTGTTAAAATTACATACATTTATAAATTATGTTATTGTCTATATTGTATATATTGTATAGCATTTCCAACAGTGTCAATTTAGAGTTGGTATAGAGCCTAAAATAGCATTAATGGAAGGTTGTATTGTTGATAATCATCAATCAATTATACCTAATATTGTAAAAAAAATTGTATATGTATAGGCTCATTTTATATTTTATCAGTTTATAATATGTGAGGTATGAAAGCAAAGGCAGTAATATCCAAAAAAAAAAATGCAGTCATCGAGGATTACTAATGTATAATGTACTGAATTCGAAAACGTGGTTTTGGAAGGGATTGAGCCATAAAATCTAGAATTCACTACAATTTAAATTGGTATCTTATCCTCGGTGACAGCATTCAAAACATTTATGTATTTTTTGGATATTGCTGCCATTGCTTTATACGCCACATATATATTGATTACCAATGGAGTTCTATAAAATGAGTACCGTCTGTATTAAAAAAAGAAAATATTTTTCAGTAGGAAAATAAGCACGTCAACTGCATTCCCAAAATTTGACATTTTTGCTGATAATTTAACTGTGTATAGGACAAAGTTGATACAATTCTTTACATCTCAACTAAATGGAAATGGATAATAAATTTTTATTTTTCTTTTTACTACTTAAACATCTGTTTTTAATTTACACAAATCTATAAGATGTACTTGAATCTTTTTAACTGCAATCTATTTCTTCTTCTTCTTACTACTTACAATCATTTTCTCCTTACTACATAAACTTCTTTTTTTAATTTACACAAATCTATAAGATGTACCTACTTGAATCTTTTTAACTGCAATCTAAATTTACACGATTCTATTATATGTAGGTACTTATACGTTTTAACTGTATATCTGTCTTATGTTATTTTTTAAATTTATATTTTGTATATTTTGTAAAAGCCCACAAGGGCATTAAATAAATAAATAAATAAAATATTCCGCAAAACGAAAACTTACAAGTTGATCAATGAGAAAATTTACAAGTTGATCAATACTAAAATTTATAAGAAATAATGACCAAAGCCTGGTTGTACCAACTTGTTTAATAGTAATAGTTAAGTTTAAAACAAACATTTTTACGAAAAAGGGTTGTGGGATTGTGGGGTTGTCGGAAAAAGGGAGGGAGAAAATGCAAAAATCTATGCTTTGAAGTTATGTTACTTTTAACCATGTTAATGATATAACCAGCCCTAAGTCTCAAACAGAATCATATTTCCCAGTATATTTATTTACATATCAAACGAAGCAATTAAAATATACAGAAAAGAAAACTATCTACCTATTGAAAAAATATTTGGTTACCCCCGGAAATACGTTTTTTCACGTTTTAAAATATTTGGTTACCCCCGGAAATACGTTTTTTCACGTTCAACGGAATTTTTCCAATCCAGGGAATTGCAGTTACCATTATTGCAAAATGATTAATTCGGAAAAAAATGTAATAAACTAATTCTAAAAACATATACGAGTATGTTTTTAGGATTAGTTTTTTCAAACACGAACGCGGAATACTTACTATTTTCAAACTAAGCTAAACACTTGTAACTACTATGAAAATGGGACTAACTTTTATGTTATTCACCAATCACACAACTTAATTTTGTAAAAATCTATGAATTTTGCGAAAGATTACTACAATCCAAGTTGGTACGACCAGGTCTAAGCGCAAATCAAAACCACTAGACCAACAAGCTATTTATATACTTAATGTATATTATTTAAAAAATGTTATTATTTAATCTATTGCATTTCTTCCGCCATTATTTAATCGAGCGATACTTTTTTTCATTCAATTTTATTTTACGGCTATCACTCTCATCCGTTATTTATATTGCTTTCATAAATATCGCATTGCGAGAGTTTTCAAAAAGTCGAAAGTGGGCGGATTTGTCTCGGAGAACCTGTTTTTGACATTTCCGACTCCGTATAGCCGAGATTTCTGGAAATAACAGCTGGAACGGCAGCTCGGCTCTGTCGTTTCCCAAACTAGTTTCACAAATTTCTTCAGACCATAATAATTATGCTAATACATCGCCCGAATCGATCTAATAATAGAGATATCAGACAAAAAAAAAACAACGTCAGTAATTGAAACACAACATATGTTTTTTAAATATTTACGTCTGCCCGTCGATGCTCTACGCATAAATCAGATACCTTATTGTGTAGATATTATAATTTATAATTAACGACTACTTATAATATAACAACAGTGTTATTAAGTTATCATTCCTGTTATTTATTGTGTTTGGAAAGATCGAATCTTAAATCCTTAACCCTCCCGTTCGGTAACGGGTTACAAATTAACCTCAAAAATCTTATTTTTAAAACTATTTAATAATTGTTAATGATGTTGAGCTGGGATTCTTTGTAATCCTCATAAATATCCCAAAGAATACAACACCCAAAGAAAATAAAATGATAATGTGTAAATAAGACAGTTAAGCACGAAAAAAAAAAGTTTTTCCATAGACAATCGTCAATATTCTATGCTTCTCTCAGTCGGCTGCTTGCGGGTCATGAGACATTAAAATACTACGGTACTACAAATATAGTAGAATCTTGTTCGCATTGTATAAGAAATGTTATTATCATCATTGTCGTATTATAATATAGACACGTTATTCCTATACTAGCCGACTTTCATATGTAGAAAATATTGCATTGAAAGAGACAACAAATCACGGCACACTTATTTCACAAACGCTCTGCGTGTAGACAGAAAAATCAGGTAATTTCGGTGGCTAAAATAACATTCTCATTCTTACAATAGTGTACGATACTCTGTTCCTTTTTCCCCGGAACTTTTTTTTGGCGTAGCGTCGCGCCCGATCACAAAGAAGGTCCGTTCGATAACGAGGGCAAGTAAGGCAATTACCTTACTTTTGAGTTGCCAAGATTTCAGGCTTGTAACATATCTACAGTTTATTATATCATTGATTATCATTATCTATTTATTTTCTTTACGTGTTAAAAAAAAGTGAATTTCGAGAAAACATTTTATTTTGTTATGTCCGGTATATTCTAATGTAAAATTTGTTAGAATTAGCCTCCGTGGTCTCACCGGAGCGGGACCAGAGAATCCCCGAATCCGGGCCCGCCGCGTGGAGTTAGGAAGAGATGGAAGCCACAGGGCTTACGACCTGTGGTCGGCATGTTTAAGTATCCTTTACGTCATGACTACATTCACCGCTTCTTCCGTCCCCTATATTAAATATTATAGAATTTATTGTTAATTAAATGTTATATAACATTTTCAAACCATTATACTTCATTAAAATGTAAATCTGACTGGGGTCCTTTTTGTACCCCTCTTCGGCCCACGATTCTATTTTCGATCTTCCGAACCAGAAGGTTAAACTAACGTGCAACACAATATATTGTGTTTTTTTTGGTGATGTAAGACAATATGTATTTATTAAGATTTTTCTGTGCACACAAAAGATAAGCTCCCAGCAGTGATTCATGTTTGTAAAATTTGTATACGGTGTTTCAAAATGACGGACACAATTATAAAAATATATTTTACGATGGCAAAAGTTTTTGGATGAAATAAAATATCAGTGAGTCATAATGAATTCTAGATCTAATTTTTGCAAATTATAAGTAACTAAAAAGATTGCCGAAAATTGACACTTTTAGGAAGAATTAGATGATTTATTAGTCATGTAATAATAGTATACCACTCTATAAATGTTCATCATATAAACAACTGCAACACTATTTTATTTTTGGCTAGTAAAGAAGAAACGCAAAAATCGCTTAACGTTGTTACTACGGAATTTTGATCACTACTCTACAATCAATGCTTTATTTTGCTGGGTTAAAATCTTGCAAATGACTGAGGCTAGGGGCTGTGGTGGTACAGACCCATCGCGATTCTAGCCGCGCGCACCAAGCCGGCATCCACCAATCAGGGGCTCTATGCTGCTAACCAGCAGGCGCGTGCAGTGGGAACATTGAATAGAAATCAAATATTATGCTACAAATTTTTATGATATATCAAAATATGAATGCTATGATAACGATTGTGATAGAAATATTACGAAATATATGTTGTATTCCGATTTTTTTCCAAATAATTGGTTACGTAAAAGTCATACTGCGATGTTCCCACTGCACACCCCTGCTAACCAGGTCTCGGTCGCCGATAGTTAATCAACACCACATCTGTAAATTTGCGTCAATAAAATACCACCGTTAATCGTGAGTATAATGTACGCCCTGCATCCATCTACTCATCCTGCCTCTGCTGAATCATCACGCGCAACTCACACAATACACGCCACTTGCCAACATAAGGAGATGTCTTTGGACGGGTGTGCATTTTCTTCTCAGAACACCTACACACACCTAACCGGCAAAGGGCTATTTGTACACTGGGATAGGCATCTAACGGTAATAATTTGAAGCTCTAAGCCCCATCCTTTCAAGTGATAAGCGTTTCATTCACGCGCAGTTCGTGGTTGCGGAGCTAAAGCGATTTGAAACCGGATATATTTTTTTGAAACACCTTGTGTATCTAATCTTTTCTCATGCTAATTCTTTTCGGAATACAGCGCTTGAACTTTAACCCAAAGAAAAATATGTTCACGAAATTATCAGGAAATTTGAAGATGTGTAGGTGAGACTATAACAAGAAGTCAGTTAAAACAGATGATCAACTGTCGTAGATTGTTAATAGGCAGGATAGTTTTAGACATCGCAGACAGTGGGTATGTAAATACAAATTGTACATAATTATAATATTAAAGAAATAGTGAAAGTTGTTGCGAAACAGACGCCGAAGATTCGATTTGAGATAAACGCGAGACGGAGTCGCAGAGGCTGTCGGTCACGTGTCCGGGTGTCGCGCTGAATTGATCTTGATTGGACATCTCGTGTAGCCCACATTCAATTACAATATATCTTAATACCATTTCGTGTACCAATTATGGGTATTGTCCCAGTCAATAATCAGCTAGAGACATCTATGGAAATGTCGAGTATAATTTTAAACAATCAACTCGCAAAATGGTTTAAACGATGTATACGCATGGATTTTTTATGTTCACTTTATTATCATTATTTCTACTTCTTGCTTATGGCCCACGGAATGAGATATGAAGAGCTAAATCTCAGAGATTTAGTTAAGATAAATTTTAATGCCATATACATTTTAGATAAAAGGCCGTATTTTGAAATAAGCAATATTACTGTTTCGGTATCTTAACAGTTATTGTATAACCCGCCGTCATGCCGTCAATTTTGTCGTTTTAAGTTTGGCAGGTTTCAGATTACTGAATTTAATCACAAATTGTGGATAACTTAACGCTTGTTTACGGTTTACGGCTTTCTGATTGATTGAATTCATTCATTCCAAACCTGTCAAACTTAAAACGACAAAATTGACGGCATTATAATGTTATATACAATGACTCTCAAGATATCAAAATAGCAATACTGCTTATTTCAGAAATCGGCCGAAACTCAGAAATCGGGTCGAGATTGGTAGAAAGAGACAAAAATCAAACCCGCGCGCACGACGTACAATATGACAGCGAGACTCGATAGGCACCATTTATTCTGAAATGATAGACAAATAGAAGGCATTATGTTTATAGACAAATTATTATTTTAAATTAATCTGCCCAAATAACTCAAGAGATACGTCAAACCGGATTACGTAACTCCCAGATTTTTCATCCGACGAATGCCAGGAAGACCTGTGATCAGAAAAATAATTCCTACAAGATTCCAATGTTGATTACCTAATGTTCTTTCGGAGAATATAAAGATTATCTTGTACGAGTATAACTATGTTTACCAACAAGCAAGTATAACTATGTTTACCAACAAGCAAGTAAAACAATGTTTACCAACAAACAAGTATAGTAACAATGTTTAAAAGCAAGGTAAAGAATATCCTAATTAACAGAACTACCATCTCAACTTCATTGATGAACTGTTTATTTAATATCAATGTGTGGTTATTAACCAATAATTATTCCTTTTTTACTGCTGTAGTAGAGATTCAAATTCACTAAGCCGACGAAGGAATGGTCAATGAAGTTACATTTGACATTCAATTTATTTTGTTTATTATATCAAAAATCAGAGAGACGAGGTGTGATAGGCCGAAACTCCAAGACATGGTGTGTACACGGCGACTACGAAGGTAGAGAGTTATCACAAGATAATCTTTAAATAAAATAACTTTTTGTTTTACACCACTTTATTGAGTTTAAACCAACTAGTTTCGACTCACAACTGAGTCTTCATCAGGGTTCAGATATTAACTAAATAAAAACAGAATTACGAACAATTAAGAAAGCATTAAGGGAAGAAAGATACAGAACGTCAACTGTGGTGGGGGTTGGGTGAAAGAGAGTGGGTATGGGTGGGTGTAGTTAATTGGTAGGGGAATATATCTAGAATTGGCCTCCGCGATAAATCTAGTTGCTTATTAAGTAAATATTTTTTGTATGTTTTTAAAGATTTTTTTATTTCTAAAGCTTCTAAATTATTGAGACGAATACCTATGTCATTTCTATGTCTTACTTCATAGAAATGACATAGGTATTCGTCTCAATAATTTATAAGAACTCGGGTCATTATATTGCGCAGATGGAAACTTAACTGATACATATTGCACATTTTTTTAAATGATATATGACGCAATTATTTCACGATAATTTAGTAATTGTCAAATTTTGTTAAATTCGACTAATTAATAATATCCATTGCCACAGGTGTTTCGAAAAATATTACTGTAATAAATCGCAATATAATAGACAGTTTGATTATAAAATACAATAGACAATAAGCTGTCGAAACTCGTGTTGCAATAAATATTAATTAATTATTGGATTTTAACCAATTTTATCGTTTATATAATCATCGTAAATAATAATATGAACTGTCACAACATTAACACCGAAACTTGATGCAATTTACTGAGTTGGTGCATAATTACCCGTAATTTTTTTTCGCGATTTTTTTTTTATTTATTATTTTTTATTTTATTTAAAATATAATGGAAACCTAAAAGGTATATAGATAACATTTTTACATGACTCAATATAAGAAATGATAATAATATGATTTAGATACAAAGCCATTTTTTTATAGTTGGCCGAGTTTTAACATTTTTGTCATATCTGTTTTGAATTTGTCAGTGGTCAGTTGTTTGGTCTGTTGAGGCAGGTCATTGTATAGTTTTAATCCGTCGCAAATTAGTCGGGATTGTCCTGTTTTTGTTTTGGCGTGGGTTATGTGATAGTTTTGAGCCATTCTAGTGTTGTGTTGATGTTTTTCATGTATTTTGTGTAATTTTATGTCTTCGTCTTGTATTTCGCCAATTGCTAGTCTATGAATGATTTTAAGTGTTTCGATTTTTGTAATGCTTTCGATGTTTAATTGTTGTGTTATATGATAAACAGTTTCAGTTGGTGTCCGGTATTTCAGATCATAGATCATTTTTAGTATTTTGTTTTGCTGTCGTTGGAGTCTGTTTAGGTTAGTTTTGTTTCCGGTTCCCCAGAAGGGTATCAAATATCCTATTCTACTCTTGACGTATGCCTGGTACATCAGAATTTTATACGGTCTTTGGTGTGATTTCGTGCATTTTGTGGAATAGGCTGGTCAGTTTAGTCAGTGAGTCAATATTACTTTGTCTATTTGAATTTTATTTTTTTAAATATTTGAATTAATTTGATTTTTAACGCACATTTCTCTTGTAATTCTTTAATAAGGTTAGGACATTAAAATACGAATCGATAACCACATGCATAAACGCTAAATATGCTGTACCACTTCGAGAAAGGGTGGAAAGTAGCGTGAGTCGTGTCAACGATGTTTTCGGCGAAGAAACGACTACCGAAAGGGCATGCCGAGAGTGATTTGTTCGCTTCAAATGTGGGGATACTAGCTTAGACAAGATCTCAGGGAAGGGTCAATCTTCGGATGTTGATGAGTAGAGAGTATATCCAAATATAAACCGATTTAATTCCAATTTGGCACGAATATTTATAGAAATTTATATTATATTTATCTTTATATATTTGTATCTATATTTTAAGTATTTTCTTTTCTCTTTATGTCATTATTATGTTTACATGTTATTGTTTTTTCTCTTTAAACTATCTATATATTCTGATTATGTACACACCTATCTATTGTAAAAGCCCTATGGGGCGTTAATTAATTAATAAATTAATTAATAATAGTGATATCGCTATATTTAAAAAATATACAGGTACCATTACCAGCTGCGAAATCTATGTATACTACTTCATGAGAAGGACTACATATGTCTCTAGCATAGTCTTTTCAAATATATGGAAAGTTTCAATTTGCAACATATATACAACTTTCAAAAATTTGACGTGTGGATCTTCTTACGATTGAATTGGTGTATGTTGCATTATGTAATCACTTAAATCAGCCCATACAGGTTGCAAGCCCTGTGGGGCTGGGCCATCGTATAAAAGACTTCCATATGCGTTTCTCATATAAATAGCTCCTTCTTTGTGAAAAGTTCTTGGACAAATGCACGAATGCCAACTTATAACAATATACTGCGGCATAACGTTTTACCAATATACTGCGGCATAACTAACCCCTAAACATATACGTGTATAGACCATACGCAACAGTAGGTAGGTATGATATCTAATACCACAGAGAAAGCTTAGCTTCAAACGTGCAGAGTACAATTATGAATATAGCGTAGCAATGACCGGTGTCGCGTTCTGTCAGTGTTTGAGAACTTTGGATCAGAACAGAAAGAGCGTTGATTCAAAACGCGTTGCAATACACGAACGTGCAAGAGGTACGCAAGCATCTCAGAACACCTGCGTAGACGGAGCAGTACTTAAGCCATGTATTCACTAGGGGACAAATCGCGAAACATTCCACTCGGCATGTCGCATCAACATCTACGCTCATGTTTCGGGGACAATGACGCGGCCATTTGATGTGTACACACCGGGACTCGCATATCTTGTCGCGGAAATGTTACCCGATGAGCTTATGTTGACAGCTACGGTATCTCATTTGGCGAAAACGGGGTTCCGCGCAAATTGTCCCCCACAGAACAGGGATTTTTTGACAGCAGTCCAGCAATTCAAACCTCGTTTCAAAACCGAGCGCTTTTACTGTAGTAAAATGAATATTACTTAAAAACAAGGGTCATTTTGCAAAATAATTATTGTTTCCAGACTCGAGGGAATATTTTATAGCCCCTATGAGGTTATGATGATAGCCGCGTATCTGTTTATGTTAATGAGTTTATCGAAAAGTAAGAGGAGAAAAAAGAGGAGAATGCGAAATTATTTACTGCAAAGAGAAAGAAGGACGGACATTCTACGCGATCTTCGATCGATACAGCTCGATGAGTTCAAGAACGATTTCGTTTCCCCGCATTGTCATCTTGACAGATACAGCGCATGCGTATTCACTTGTAAACATACCACGTGGTACTGACGCTCCGCGGAATGTTGCAGTGAGTACGCTCGGGTACCGTGCGCATGGCAACGGCACGTAGAAATGCCGCGCTATGTTGTGCGCGAGGTCGCGGAACAGTGCACGACGTTGCAACGTCACGTAGACTCTATGCCGCGCGTGCTGTTGAGGGACAATTTGTCCCCTAGTGAATACATGGCTTTACTCGCGTGTTGATTCATTACTCCTCACGAGAGATCGGGTTAATCTCGGAGTTGATATTGTGTTGCGTTCACAGGATGATTACACCAGAGATAAAGTCATTATCGTAACGTTTTACTTAAGTGGAATAAGTGATAGCTGGACTACGAAATTGATGAAATTTCGGTAGAGCGATGAATTACGTGAGAGGAATAGATAATAATCTAAGTAACAAAGAAATAGAGAACGAAAATTTAAAGCATCTGAGATGGAGCTCTGAACAATGGAATAGGCCGATCACAAAATTAAGCAAATTATTGTGAATTATGTATAAAAAAATCTACATTTTTAATGGGTAGGTAAATGGTTCATCCACACCAAGAACAGATGCAACCTACTACCATGGAATCCAACTAGAATAATTTGAAATTTTAAGGACATCTCAAAGTGTACTTGAATAGCATTTTTATATTCTTGTACCACTGACACGAAAACTATTGATTTTTAATATAATAAATTAAATTAAATTAATTATATTATTACGAAGAGCCTATGTATTACACGTATACATATATATGATTAATTTTCAGTAAAATGTTGAATCATCAGTAAAATAACTTGTATAGAATATCATAAATTTATTTGCTTTAATACGATAAAATTATAAAAATTCCGGTTAAAATTTCTAGAAGGTTTTAATGATTTTATTTGACTTGTATTGAAGTGGAAATTAATGTTATTGTACTTTCGCGGTAGTTCAACTTCAGCAACGAAAACGTTTGTACCGTTACAAAATTTAATATTAAAAATTCAAAATTATTATATACGTATTTGTAGAAGGTGACAGGTATCATTCTTTAAAATTAACAATTAAACTACATAGATAGGTACAAAACATGCGTATCATCTTTTCATTATGTGATAGAAATGTTTAATTTAGGTGTTTACCTATTATTTACGATTCAGCATATTAATTATCGGATTTCGTATTTAAATTATTTTAAAAATTTGTCTAATTGAGTGTTGGTTTGCGTTTATTGGTTAAATTGTACTCTGGTAACTATATTTCTTTTTTTATACACTTTTATTGAGACATTTTTATTGGCGGTCTTCGAATTTAATAGACGGAAAAAATATCAACAATTTTCCGACTATCGGACTAGAGTTCTGAATCATTCATTATATAAATAATTATAACAATTGAATATTACGTTGTCATAAGACAACGTAATATTCAATTTTTTCCAACATGATTTGTTTGGTATATTGAGAGATATAACTGTTTAATATTAAATAATATATAAAAAAGAAAAATCTATTGCAAATTTCAGCTGCAAAAGAAAGGGGGTCCTCATTTTTTTTTGAATTGCTTGTTTTAAATAAATTCTTTTTGCAATCTTTAAAATTATATTTCATGGAAGTGAAGCCTGGAATTGGCAAAAAAGGAATCAAAGTAGAAAAAATGCGGTGGAAATGCGGTCACTAAGACGCCTGTGTGGAAAATCTTTGGTCGATAGAGTGAGGAATAAAGAAATTAGAAGTGAATGTAATGCTGGCTTTAATGCGGCAGATAGAATAAAGAAAGGACTGCTGAGATGGTTTGGTCATGTATCACGTATAAGCGAGGAAAGAATGGTTAAGAAAATATATGGGGCGAGTGTTGAAGACAACAAGAATAGAGGACGTCCGCGAAAGACCCTTGGAAGATGGCCCTGTTAAAATCTTCAACAACCATAGAACATGTATGAGAAGATGTATATGAATGTAACCAAAGCAAAAGTGGTGTGTCAAGATAGTAGAATGTAGCGTTCTATCCTCTCTGCCTACTCCAGCGGGGAAACGGCGTGATGGTTAGTTAGTTAGATATCATGGAACGCAGGCCATGGACCTGTCTCAGACAGATCGTTGACAGTCTATAGAAGATGAAATTGAAGAGGATTTCTAGAAAGAAAGAAATCGGTGTGATTTCTAATATAAAATGAGCACTGTGTACAGCAGCGAGAGACCACGCAGATGTGTTCATTCGACACGAGTGTTGTGAGATCTCGACGCAGTGTTGTGAGCCGGGACGAACATCGCACTGGAGATAAATGAATAATCGATTGACAGACTCGGCCGCCACGAGGCGAGGAGAGCGGGCAGACTGCTTGCTGACTGCGGAGCTGGTTGTGGATAAATCCACAGCAACGGGTACATGAAACTTACGTGTTAATTTACTGCCGTGACGTGGACAGGGGAGGGTATTGGATATCAGAAACATTATGCTACAAGGATTTTCTTACCCATTCATATAACAATGAAGTAGGCATGCGACAGCTGAAGCAGATGCATTACATATACCTGCACATATTGAATAATTAAATTAATTAATTAAACTTTCATATTGTTACACAATGCTAATATGATTATGTCAAGGGGTCTCAGCACATTGGGAGAATAAAATTTTGATAATTTTTTATTGGCACTTATTAAGATACATATTAAACTATTATTTTTTTGTAATTTTTTTAAATTAAAACGAAATGGTTGCGTCGCGTCCGTTTCCGTGCAGCTCTTCCTCCGTGACTGGCATGCAACTTTCCCCGATGCACGGTTGTCTGAGACAGAAAATAAGATCAGTATTTATTAATACTTATTAGCTGTAACCCGTCATAAATGACGGTACGATACATGTCGGTTCCTAAAGATTTTTTTTTTCTAAATTAATTTGTCATTGTTTTAATTGTTTTTAATAAAGAAAAGAAAAATGGAAAAAAAAGTTTTTATAAAAGAAGTTACGGACGTTACATGAAATTACGGGGACAAATAGACAGACAGACGGACAAACAACAAAATTATTATAATAGGGATTGTTTTTATTATTTTTATTATTAAGAAATGAAACATGTATCTTTAATGTACCTACCTTATTCGATTCTGAAAAAAACTTTTTCCATAGAATTAGAAAAAAAATAGATTTTTTTTAAACGATTGTTTTAAATAAATCGGATTAAAAAGCTCTTATTTTTTAAATATTGCTACCTTTGCTTTTATACCCCACATACGTACAGAGATTGTTTTCGTTTTTAGTTATATTATAATACATTTTTAAACGGCGGAAAGTTATGCATCAACCTTATAATTATAGTAAAATAATTATGTACATATTTCGTGAAAATAAAAGTTGCCTTAGCGATAAAAATAAACAAGAGTTCTTATGAATATTCCCAGGATTTCACTGCCGTTCAGAATATTTTCGTTAGCATTTTCTACATCTAATGAGTTGCATGGAAATATCGTTTATTGAACAATTTTCCGTATAATTAAGTTGTACAATACCAATATTAGAATGATCGTCTCGTACAAAAAAGTCTAAAAGGAACAGCTTAAGGGTTCATTTCTCAAAATTGTGCGAAAATTGGGAATTTATAAATGAGAGTAAAATTGTTGTAATTTTGTAAAAATTCGGTAAAGAGCAGCACCATTGCGTATTTTAACCACGAAGGAAATGGGCCGGGTTATTAAACGGTACAATTTTGAAGGATTACATGATTTAAATGATCGACGTCTTTAAATGACGCCGATGGTTTTGGGTGGTTCAATTTAAAATATTTTTGAGCTTATTTTTCTCATTTAATTAGAGTTTGTATTGAATTTATGCCATTGAAATTTACGGGAACGATTAAACATTACGGAGGCGGTATTTTAAATTTTAGTTAAGCTAAATTATAAAATATCGTGCTATTGCTATGTATTTTCTTTCTATTTTGTATTATTATTACTTTCGTTTATATTTCCTGGGAATTCACTGTGTAAAAATTTCAAGACATTTATTTGAAGTTCACTTCACCCTATTTTTTTTTTTGTAAAAGCCCTACGAAGAGCGTAAATAAATAAAAAAATAATAAAAGTTTCTCGGAGATGAATTTATTTATATGGGAAACATATGCATGGAGGTCAATATAGGGTAGCTTTGACCTTTATCAGTTGGCTTAAGTGATCACTTTACATAATGCAACGTTCACGATGTATGTATGCATGTGTTAAATAAAACGGATATTTTAAACGAACCGTATATTTTACTGAGAAGCAAATCTCGACGTTTCGCTGAAGTCTTATTCAGCGTCATAAAGAGAGCGTCCTATCACGGCGGAGGTGTAGGCCGAACTGATTATTTCTTCCAAGGTCGTAAGGTAAACGCCATTCCACCTTTAAGAGACATCGCAGGAAAGCCCGAAGATGTAATAACAACGCGGGTAGGTATATTGCAGACAGTTTTGCAGTTGTTATTGGGAATTCCCTTCCGAATTCCCTCTCCAGGGAGACAGAGCGGAAAATTGCAGCGCCAACCTCATTTATTTTCCTAGAAACGTTACTACCGTGTGACCGATCACGGACTGCTCGCGCACGCCTAGTCTGGTTATGGCACTGAACCAGGGGGCTAGTGTGCGATAAGAACCGCTGTTCTGCGCTAAGTTAAATAGTAACTTTTTGTGTAACATCTACAATCTGAGCCCTAAACTTTCTGCTACCCTCTATTAAATGTTTCGGAAACCTTCTTTGCCTTCTTCAGGTGAGTGTAGACTGAAGTGTGTGGGAATAAATGTATGTATGGGTTGCGGGTCTAATGGAAGTGGAGGGGATATCTAGGTGATGGGACTTTGTCAGAAAGGTTGTATTTGATTGTTAATGATATAATTTTGTATATTTTAAGTTTTTATGAAGTGTTCCTAAATTATTTTGTTTTAATCCGTATGTCTCTTTATATAGGATGTGTATATTTGTATTGTTGAATGTGTGTGGTTGGCGTATTCTGAAAAGTTATAAGAAATAATTAGTGAGGCACATTTTATGTTCTTTATATCTAGTTTCTCATTTTATTTTTATAAAATAATATTATACTTATATATACTTTTCGCTTGGAAGGTAGTATACAAAAAAATGTATCGTTAAAATATTTTAAAATGTTAAAAAGGACACGAATCCAAAATAATTGTATGTATTAATAAAATTGATAAATATTTAAAAATGAAATAAAAGATCATTTATTTCATTTTATTCATTCAAAGTATCATTTCAAATAAGTACAAGTCTAAATTTGCATAAGCGTGGATGGTAAACAAATATTTTTTCTACAGATAATTTTTTTCTTAATATCTTTCTATACGATCCAACTATTTTTTTTTTTTACATTTTTTTTTAAAATAGTAACGTAGCTTTCGTCCCACCATGTCTTTATGCACGATTATTAAAAGGGCGCCCAATTCGCTGGGTGCATTAAGACCGTAATTGCCTCAATCATTTTGATAAACGTTTATAAATACACTGTTTTGTAATGAATGCTCTCACGAACCACTTAAGCCGCGATGTATAGCAAACGGTAAGTAAACATACGCATGATGATTCACTTGCGTACAAAACATGGATTACATCATTTGAGAAGGATTTCGGTAAATCGTGTAAATTACGTTTTTATTAGGAACTACATAGCTGTAACCCGTCAAAAATGACGGTACTTTTGCATGTCGGTTTCTAAGGAATAAGTATTTATTTATTTAATTTTAAAAAATTCTAGTAGAAAAAAAATTCAATAAAAAATTATTTTTGGAAAAAAAAATTCGAAAAAAAATTTTTTTTTGTAAAAATAAATTTACTATAAATAAGTTACGGACTTAACGGGGATATACGGAATGCTTTTGGACGCATCTTTATTTTTACATGCTTTTATTAAACTCCGTCTGTTTGTCGTTTGTTTGTGGTTGTGGAATCTGTTGATTTTTCACCAACTTCCCGACTAGCTAGAACTCTGAAACTTTCAACATTTATGTAAAGTGGATGACATTTCCGACATGATTTGGTCATTATATCGATTGCAATTAACAATTTTTCGTTATTATTGAACATTAAATCCTTACGTAGCTTCGAGATTCATCAATATTAGTATGAACAAATGTTCCGATTTCAAATTTATTAATTTTTGTCGTGTACTTTGACACTAGGCGTCGGAAATTAATGTCAAATTCGATAAATTAGGGTTATGTTGAACTTAGATTTTTAATATCTCAGGATTACTTTGGTTTAGAAGTAAACGGTTCGACAAAAAGAACATTCAACATAATTATGCCACGGGTTCAGAGAGTGTTGATGTGCAATATAAGCAGTATTTTTATTTTTTTTTATTTTTGAATGATTCACAAACAATGGTAAACACATAATACGATACAGATAATACAAATATATATAATACAATAAGTTTAAACGCTTTTCATCATTTAAATGTGAGCACAGCAAGTAAAAAGTACATAATTTCTAAAACCTACACAAGAAAGAACAGAAAAAAGTGATTTTATAAAATGAGCTACAACAGAGTGAGACTGAACAGCTAATTTCGCATGTAATATATATAGTTCTCTTGTATTTATGGAAACTGTCATGAGGAATATATCAATGAGGACATTATGATTATTTTCTATTTTATTCTATGATCTCAACATCCCTGATATAGAGTTAAAGTGGGCCATATGAAAGTTGATAGAGAAAATGTATAATAATGTCCCAAGTCGGCGACTAGGAACATCAAAAGTTATATTTTCGACACAAAATTCTGAGTCAATATTACCATGAATTATATTATATAGGTATATTAGATCAGCAATTAATCTTCTAACTTCCAATTTGTCTACATGAAAATAATCCAAGCGCTTTTGATAACATTTTAAAGTGCTGCCCAGATTAAACATAAATGTAAGAAGCATGGGAAGAAATTTTTGCTGTACAGATTCTATTATATTCAAATTCCAAATGAACTGTATAAACATATTAATGATGAAGGTTTGTTCACGCAGTGAAACTGTTACCCCGTATTAAAAGCGCGTCTTCCGAATTTTTTTTGTTTACCTTGTTTTTGTTTTAAAATAAGAGCGAAGCGAGGAAAGGAGGAGCGAATCCGGCTGCGAGACGAGGGTTTAGCAGATCGGCCGCCGGGCACCCTTAACACGCAATTACTTTCTTCTCCTTATCCATCTCCTAATTCTAAATAATGGCGGATAGCGTCCGCAGTTCCGCCCAAGACAACAGTTACTCCGCCGCCGGTGTCCGGAACCGGCGCAGCGCCTCTCTCGGGAGAGGAATGCGAGGCGAGATGCCGTTACCTGGCTGCCTCCCGAAGCGGGCACGGGCGCGCACGCACGTACAAGGAAAAGGGGGGCAGTGCCCACCACTCCCCAATCATCATAAAAACAACCATAATAAATCCGTAGTGCACTGTTCGTGACCATTTTCAATGCGTTACATTTTATCATCTATAAGGTTTTTTGTTTTGTTTCACAATGAAAAATTATACAATTGCATTGGATATATTATGCTTTAAATTGAGTGCAAAAATATGCCTTGTCAAGTGTGTTTTTAAAATATTAAAAGCATATTGACGTTTTTTCATGTTGGTAAGTAAATGTATCACTTTTAATGCTTTTAGTGTTATTTAAACTACGAGAAAAAACTTTTAGACCCAGGTCTGAGAATGCATCTTTAGAAGCGTCCATAAGCCACGTGGCCTTATTAAAGGACGTGAGATAGTTAGAATGCTACGCTGGGCTACGTGTGAGGAGGGAGAGGGGGTGGGAGTCGAATTAAGTAATTAAAACGCTACAGAATGTGCGATCGATAAATCTGCGCTGATCGGTTTGCACATAAACAATAATTTTTTAAAAAACTATGTTCCACTCGGGGGTGGGGGGGGGGTCGAAGTAAAAGCCACGTTTAGGGCTACATGGAGGGAGGGAGGGATTCAAAATAGTTCAAAATGGAACCACGAGGTATATGGACGCTCCCCTTTCGAATGTCTCGCACTTTGTCGTATCTATTTAAATGTTAAAGTGATCGAGTGTTAGAAGTGTTGAATTAACCCATTATTATCGTTTTCACAAGGACGGTTCTTCTGCATGGCTACGCCACTGCGGCGACCAGATAACAGCACCATCCCACGGATGCAGCTGTGGGTTGGCAGATCAAGCCCGGCCAGCCGCGATAGCACCAGTCACCGGTGTACCGCGATAGGCCCCGAGAACTGATCGCCTTGTCAGTTGAAATTCTCAACGTTTGCGCACGTCGGCAATCCAATCGGAAAACACACCAGGGATCGTGTTCAGCGCTGAGGGTACTTTCTGCCAGGCGGGCAGGAAACTCGGGCTCGAGGACCGTTCTTTATTTCAGGCCTCAGTTGCATTCTTGCATTTCGTAAACACGCAATATTTTTGAGTTATGTTCAATTTTTTCCCAGAACACAATTCTTGGAAAAAATATTGGTTCGTACTCTAGTCAAAAAAATAGAAGTCTCATTTCCAGCGGCTGTTTAACGGAAATTTCAAATTTTTACCATATATGGCGATATCATCAATTATATTTAATTAAATAATTTGACCAACATTGTCTTCTTTTCACATTTCTTCATCTTCGTCTTCAGCTTCGTGGAAAGCAATTCGCTTGTAAGGAAAATAAACTTGAGGTCTACTTAAGAAAAAATCTTTATTTATTTGGTTATGACAGTCGTATGCACGTTGGTAGAACTCATGTTTAGAATATAAGAAGAAGATAGTTCTAGAATGCTACGGATAGATCAAATATACATTATACCACTAATAATAATATAACATTTAGGTACACTTCGTCAATTTGGACGTGATTTTTTTAATGTTATTTTTTATTTTATTTATAAAAAGACAGTACACATGCAAACAAATAATATTATACTTACTAACATTATATGAATAATAATTCATGCACCTCTTACGTGCTGTACCTACCTACTATCATTATATTTTTAAAATGATTTTGATGCTAATTATGAGAGACGGAGAGAGAAGAGGTTAAATGTGTGTAATGAACATTATACAAAATAAGAACTAATGGTAATTCAAATGTTGAAAAAAAAAAATGCACACACACATTGGCTAATTTATTTTTCCAAATATTAAAATAAAGCTATAAAGATATAAATTTGACAGATGTCTTGACATTTCTCATGGAAGCATAAATTAATAAGTCCCATATATTATTTTAGGATATTATGACGATATTGTTATACTTATAGGGGAGATTGATACAATTTTACAAGAGAACAAAAAGAATAAAAATATGCTATATTCCCTTATCCGTCACAAGAATTTTTATGTATACCTAACCCTTAACCTCAGTAAGAAAAGCATATACGCGGAATAAACATGTGACAAAAATGTTACCAACAAAGCGACGAATACATACATATATGCGAATATACCGCAAAATACTTGGTACTTGGTAATGCTACAATAAATTGCGGCTTATCATTTTGTCATATGGAATATACCATTCGGAACACCTTACATGAGAAATATACAAAAAAAAAAACTGCAACTAGTATATCCTTGGACCATCACGGTACCGAGTTATGCCAGAATATTCTGCATAGTTCTATGCTAGTACTACTATCTAATGATGATTGGAGGCGTAGATAAGTTACCAGTTATATAATGTTTGATCAAAAACCATGCCCGATTATCGAATCTTCTACGAGTTTTTCTATGGCGATTGTTGAGGAATCAATTAATCCATGAGCGATCAGTAATTTTTTCAGACAGTGATTTGTATATAACAACTGCTATTGCTACGTATTCTGCAACGTGTGTAAGTAATTAATTATATTGTAACCATAAATGAGATGATTTTGTATCAGTAAAGAAGTCTCGAAGACCGCAAAACTTCAGAAGCCTTCGATATCATTCATAAATCGGAGCATCATCATGTACTAAAAAATGTTCATCGCTAGCTTAAATAAACTTTCACTAGATCATTTACATTAATGCAGAATTAAGAAGCAAAATAAGAAATAAATATTCAACAGTTTCAACGACCGGTTCAAATTTTTTTAGGAAGTTTCTAAATTAATGTATGCGTAATTCGTTGTTTTTCAATAATGCTAATTCGAGAAGCGCGATCATATAAAATTATTGGTTTTTACTGAATAATATTTTAAAATTAGTATAATTTCAATATACATAGTATAGTAAGACATTATTCGTTATTACTGTTATAAGTATCTAATATACATAAATACGATTTAGCCATGAGAAACGAAATGCAGAACGATCCGCAGAAATAATGTGACGATCAGGAATGTAGGATATTTGGAGGATGGCCCTGTTAGAAGAAAGGGATGAAAATGGACGAGTAGTGTGCCAAGTGTGGCATTCTATTCTCCCTACCTAAAACTCCAGAGAAACTACGTGATTTATTGATTATGATAACGATTATGACTACTGTTTAATTATCTTACTTGTGCAACATGCAAATTATATTTGAATTTGAGAAATACCGCGTAAAATTTACATTTCAACATGAAAATTTAAAAATCAATTGCAAAAAATAAAACATTATGCCAAAAACAAAATTGCAACAGGTCACCTTGAACGCTAAAGCGTTGAAAATGTTATATCAAAAGATGTTTAGATTTTAAAATTATATTAAATTCACAAATAAACTAGGCACTTGTAGAGAAGTTTAATCTGAAGAATTGAGAAGCTTGTTTGTCTCGTGGTTAAGACTCTTGTCTAGTTAGTGGTCGCAGCTTTAGGCTCATTCTAGACCAGCAAGTTGGTCCTATTTTTCGCAGGGGTTTAGCTCAGATTAAAAATCGTAAGGATACTAGCTGTAACCCGTCAAAAATGACGGCACATTGGTTAGGTTAGGTGACGTCTTTGCTAATTACTATATGTAGTGTATTTCTGATAAGTCACGCACATGTTGTGGTGGCAACGTCGCTAGATTCTTAGAAACGTCGCCATCTTCGGGTTTGCTCGTCCAGGGTTCAAGCCCCTTCTCGAGCCGTTTGATATCGTTTTTTTAGCCGTGAATTCAAATGAAATTACGGACATTACACGAAGTTATTATTACACGCGACATTGTAAGATGGAGCAGGCAGAGAAGGCGTTTATGGAGGGACCATGTCGAGAGAATGAAGCAAACGAGACTTCCCACAGCCTTGGTAACGACCGCCAGGGAGACCATCAAAGAGATGGAGAGACAGCTGGACGTCCTCGTCACAAGACCAGGACTGGCCTGTCAGTACAGATCAAGGATCTAACAAAAGAAGAAGAAGACACGAAGTTACGGACAGATAGCGAAATTATTATATTTAGATTGATGTGACACGTTTTCGTATATGCATGAGTTTTTTTTTTAAATAACTATAATACTGTAACGGCCCGTGTCCGTACACGAGACTTTGGTATCTGAGAGTCGGTAAATATACGCATGTACCGATTGCACGATTCTAACTCGCGCGAAAAAAACATGAAGTAATTTTTCACATAACGCTTCGCAGTCAACTCGGTACATTTCATGCGCACTCACGCAGTCGAATCTCCGAGAGAAATCACATTTTTTTATTTAAAAATCTAGAAGACATATGAAAATAACATTTAAATTTACGCTTCTTCAACAAATGAGATACTAAAAGTAATTTAAAGTTAAAGAATTTATAACAACATGTCAAAAAAATTGTAAATAAACATCCATGGATATAGGCCGTATGACCTACAGTACCTAGGGCAATCTAATTTTCACTTAAAAAATAAGACGAGATAGATAGGTCTCTAGGAAACCTATGAAAATAACATTTAAATAAACATAATTTAACTTTAATTACTGTTAATATGTATGACAAATGACATACATATGAACAGCAATTAAAGTTTAAATCAGGCAGATTAGACCGACAGCTATGCTATTTTTGTTTTTTTTTTAAATTTATCAATTTTTTAAATTTACCTAAAGATACAGGCGTAAGAAAAGCATCGGGAAGCGCAAAATCTCTACGTACAAAGGCAAATCTACCGAATACTTGAAAATTTAGTGGAATAAATCACCGAAGAATTTTTTTTCTGAAGCAGAAAAAACTTATTGGACTCTAATGATTCTGAGTGTAGATGAGCTGTTTGTTCTAAATGTTCCAAAAAGTTTAATTATTTATTTTATTTGTAAAAAAAATATTTTTTAATTGAATTTTGCAAGAAATTAAATCATTGTAAATAACAAATAATGTGTTAAATGTGATTTAGAAATCATCAGTAATGTTCTGTCCAGAGGAACATGTATTTATTGTACAGAGGAATATTAACCATGTCCAGAGGAGCATGTTCCCCTGGACAATATTTAGGTTTTCTCAAAAATATTTGAATCTTACTTATAAAAAAAGATTTACTAAAATAAAAATCAAAATGCAATGCAATGTTTATTAAGGCTCCAAACAATACTAACTAAACTATGATTGTATGTATAGTCTATAAGAAAATTATAGTCTATAAAATAATAATAGTCTACAATAAGTATAGTCTATAAAAAAATAAAGTTCATTGAAAACGATAAAATGTCCAGAAGAACACAATTTGCCCCTATGTAGAAACCAGATTAAGAGCGTGCATTTTTAATAAATAATAATAACATATTTTAAAAAAATTAATAAATCATGCATGGATTTGGGCCGTAACGCTCATCTTACCCAAACTTAGGACGGGATATCGTTACATCCAGGAAGCAGTTTTAAGAAACTCCTGGATACAATCAAAAGGGTTATTAATTAATACATTTTAAAAATAGAAAAATATCTCAAAGCTATTTCTCCTTTCTCCTGGGCCACGCTGAGTATCTCTATCCAGTTTTAAATAAAAAATTGTATTTAAATATGGGCGTGGATCCAAATTTAAATAAACACAATAATTCACGCAGAAAAACAACCGACTGCTTACGAAACTCTCCTTTATTTTAATTATATAAAGATAACATCGTTAAAATATTTATCTACGGGGCATTCTTTTCACTTTCCTGCGTTAGATAATCGGCGAGAGAATCAATAAAATAATCTGAGATTTATCTTATTACCAACAGCCATCAATAAATGATGTCATTTGGGCGGCGGGAAAAGAAATAAATCCCGCCAAAAATACACCTAAATCAAAAGATGATAATTGATTGCGCGGTCGCGGCCATTACAGAGTCGCATTTTTACGGCCATTTTGACAGAATTTGTGAAAGTTAATTTATTTCACATTGGTGCTGTACGGTTGTGTTTTGTCTGCATTGAAAGGCAGATCACGAGATGTTGTGTTAGTGGGAAACGGATTCACTGCAGGCATTCAAATCTGGGTTGTCTTATGTCACTCTCATGCTGCAACACGAAGATGAGCTTTAATGAAACACATCCACCGCGCAATCTTCGAAAAATGGAAAGAATTTTAAACGATCGAACGTCAGATGTTAAACCGCCTTAATAATAATGTGATGCATGTACGTAGATGTAATGTGCATGTTCTCGCTTCGTTCACGAGAATAGAACTATCGTTATAGGTGCCTACCTGATTGAATTCAACGCCCAGTTTCGATTTACGACTAGACGAAACGCTTTGGTTGTGAAATTGCCTTTTTATTTAAAGTTTTTGCCCGTTATGTTCTATGTAAAGATTTATTTAATTCAGAATGTCCTAGCAGGTAGGAAATACTATTGTGGAATATTTTATTATTTATTATGGAGCAAACTTAATTATTATTTTTTCAATTTTCTTACTCCAGGGCCCAAACAGCAGCGTTTGCTTCGAACTCCTGATTCCACTGCGTTATTTTAAGCAGTATATTCTAATAATATTTTTTATCAATACATTAGTATTTAAGTATTTGTTTATTTATTTATTTTTACATAATCATTTTGATTAATCCATAACATTTTACAACTTTTCTAACTTTAAGGTGTACAAATACATTTATTTTAAGCATATGGCTAATTATGAATATTCGCCAATTTAAATTGTAGTAATTACATAAAAACCAACGGGTGAATCAACAAAGTTCTGTGGAGTTTTCATATTTCCATTTCACCGTTCATTATAATATCTCAAGAACAATTCAAGGAATCACATAAAATTTCAAGAACAAATTAGCATCCGCAAGATCATTCCACCGTGAATGCACAAAATCAACTTCAACTGAAAAAAAAACAAGTTTCTCAATGTTCAATGACATGTCCATCACTATTACGGGTGTTTGCGTAAGACGTGTTAATCAGGTATAAATAAGAATTTTAATTTCTCTCGAAAGGTGCCAAGTCGTATGTTGTAACAGCATCCATTCGACCAATAATAATTTATCTTTGAATTTCATCGTTTTCTCATCTCAGTGAGCATCATTGGCGGTGAAAAAATGTTATCGAGTTAATTAACCTTTCCCTTGCCGTGTAGTAACACAAATCTACCGAGCCAATTAAATCTGTAATATTTGCGTAATATGTGCAATATAAAATTCATATTTTAGCTAATCCTAAAAACGACATTATTTGCGTGTAGAAATGACAAGTGGAATCACTTAACTAGTCCGGCAGAAAGTGGAAGGGGGAAAGGTATTTTCAGTAGATTATTTATTTATTTATTTATTTACGCCCAGGGGGCTTTTACAAGTAATAATATGAATATACACTAAATGTAACAAAATAGGGTGGTTGAACATTGTAACTTAAATTTGTTAAAATAAAATACAGTTGCCGGCAAACTTCTTGAAATTCTTTGGCATAGTGGGGGAATGCGCAGAAGACGAAATTTGGGTCTCGTTGGTGGAAAGGTAGATGCGCAAACTTCCCCCCACTACGCCGTAGAATTTCAAGATGTTTGCCGGCTACTGTACAATAAGACAAAATATGACATAATACTGTTAAAAAAAAAGAAAAAAAAAGGATTAATTAATTCATTGCAGTTTTGTTACATAAAAATATTAATATACAATAAATATAGTATAAATGAGCAATATATTGTAGTTTCAATATGTTAAAATAAAAATCCATTTAAAAAATTTAGAAATAATTGATTCAATGCAAAAAAGAAGACACGTAAGATAAACAGTACAAAACATGAGTAAAATAAAATAAAAACAGTCGACAAAATGTAATTTAAAAATTTTATAGAAAACATAGGTAGTACATGGTTACATGTACATATACAAAATACAATACATATACTTGAGTAAATACATACAAAACTTGAGTAAGTATAATATCTGTGATAGGTATAATGGGAGTATGAAGAAAAAAGGTAAAATATTGGGTGAGGTAAACGTGATGTTATAAATTTAAGTGATGGTACATTAATTGCACAGTGAAAATAATATCTAATATACCTACCTAAATATTACTATTATTATGTTTCTCTCATTAATTTAATGAAAATAGTTTCGGGGGAAGTTCGTGATAGACGAGACCTGATGATTGTATTATATAATGAACCAATTATATTACTGTAATGATCCTTTCTTCACTCTAAATGTTCAATATTTATGTAGTATAAGAATGAAATGAACTATATAAAAACCCTTTAAGCTTGTAAAAGCATCGTTTTATCATTTAAAATAGCCAGCTCTAATGGTCCTCGTAGTCAAATGAGCATAACACTGGCTTCTCACACCGAGGGTTCAGGATTCAATTCCCGTTTCGGTCACAATTAATCTTTGCGATTCACTCAGCCCTGGGTGTTTTTGTGATCTGCTTCACTTCAGTAATTGAGCATGATGGCTGCTTATGGATATTTTCCGTCACGGCGTCCCGAGGGTTAACCGAACAGCGAAGAATAGGCGACTTCTAACAAATGGCGCGCCTTCGTCTGTGTGGACAGCGAACTTATCGATTCACTAATGAGCCGAGAGCGACCAAAGATTTGACGCACGTTCCCCACTTTGTGGGTCATCTGTCGCTCCAGTGTAGAGATGGCCCAGTTAGCCGTGTGAGATAGAAGTAGGGAATTGGTCAGGTCTCTGTAACCAGTTTTTTTCGGCTCTTGCGAGTCAGGAAGTGTGTTTGCGGTCAATCAGTTACCAGTTTTGTCGGCGCTATTTTACGGTGCGTAATTAGACGGGCCAA
This sequence comes from Agrypnia vestita, assembly GCA_016648135.1. Lineage (NCBI taxonomy): Eukaryota > Metazoa > Arthropoda > Insecta > Trichoptera > Phryganeidae > Agrypnia > Agrypnia vestita. Next base: position 133,005 of record JADDOH010003293.1, on the reverse strand, counting down.
GTTTTGGTACAAAAAAGATTAATGGTAACGGAACACTTTATAGCTGTTGCGTCGCTGCTCAGTTTTTTAGCGTCTGCAATATGAGCAACATGAAAGCACTTTAAAAACTGATGAGCGGGCAGACGGTAAACCCGCGATACCGGCAACGGGGAAGCTTGGAAGGAATTGAGGAAGGCATTTCTCCTTCACTGGACGTAATAATACTGAGGACTATAATGATGATGATGATATTTGTGATGTCTTGTGATCACGACGGTGGGAGACAAATGAAACACCTGAAATTAATTTTTAATTAATGAATAGTCTTATTTAATCACGAACTTGATTGTAATAGCTATAATGAAATATGCACTAATTGTCACTATCGAGAGACTTCCACTTGTCTGTGGGACACTATTAAGTTTTCTAGAATATGTGCAGCTCTGTGATCACACTTATTCACTATCGAACGCATGGTGGATACTCTAATAATTTATTTCCGCTTGATGCTTCGCATTAGTCGCCGTTCGTTTCACTTCTATGGAATCGCCAAACTGTCACAACGAATGTGTAGCAGTTACATTGCTCTTTACATACGGAATGATCGACTGATTTCTAAACCTTTCTAGTAACTTCTAATAGTTCTGTAAAATGTCAAGAGTGCTAAGAAATCCTCGATTGTGTGCAATTTTTTCTGTTTCTATAGTCTCTTGACAAATTTAATACCATCAAAGAAACAGGTACTCCTGTCACCTTTAGTCCACATGGACACACGGGGATCGTTTACTACTTAGAGTATATGTATACTCTAAGGTTTACTAAGACTTCTTTCTGACATTTTATCTCTAAGAATTCGATATACTTGAGAACCGACTTCCTTGTACGTAACTACATCAATTGCTTCGTCCAAAAACCATAAAATTCTCATATGATTATACGTTATGTACCCTTCTTTAGGTGAAACATTTCCACCATGTTTCATATCCAAATCACACATAACTGCCATGCGCAGGGACTATTAGTTAAGGAAATATAAATTGGATTTATAGAGTTATAATTCAGGATATTTTTTACTTTTCCATTTGGTTTTTCTGTTTCTGTTCGGAAAGCTCTATCTTTTGTCTCTTGTAATTTATTTACAGTGTCTTAATTATATGTGAAACATCTAATAATTAATTTTATAATTTATTGAAAAATACATCTTTCAAAGGCAGGCTTTCACTTTGTGGTAACATTATTAATGAATATATAATTTTATAACGCCATTATAGACAAAAAATAGACCCCTAATATTATATAATACAGAATGAATAATTTTTTAAATAAAAAATATTGATAAAAAATTAAGCAAAAAATTTGAAATGTAGGTTAAACACACAATGGCTTTAATAACATAATCAATTATACCGTTGTCTCAATACAACATCAACTACATTACACGTATATTTAAGCAATAAACGATGGAGTAGGTATATCGATGAGAATTCATTCCTGAGCTTATGATATTTATATATTTACAGGTTTAATAATAAGTTTTTGAAACATGGAACAAACATGAAACAGCGTCAACGACCTAGTACGGCGTAATAATACATCGAGACAGTTTAAATAATAAGAAACAAAAATATCGTTTGTTAATATAACAAATACTACCACAACAGTTAAGTTTACAACAGTTCTTTGTTGGCCACTCTGAAGTTGGTCAGATCTGCTCCGGTCTAAAACGAGGTCAAGCTCCAAAAGCCTTTTAGTGAGTGTATTATTAGTGAAGAAAATATTGAAAGCCTGTATTATGGTGCACATTATGTATTTACGAAATAAGAAATAGAATGTAACGTTTTTATCACGCTAACAACACGCATTAGAAATAAAGTGCTTCTTTGATAGTGTCAATAATAATTATTACATCGGCAGCTTTGGTAACCATTTAAGTCGAAGAAATAATTTTGCTACACCGTCGTTTTTGTTTTTCAACTTTGAAAAAATACTTGCAGTCGAATTTCAAATAGACTAATCAACCGTACGACCTGTTGTATCAAGTTGGATTTAAGTAAAAGTTCGTTTAAAACATAGATTTATGCGTTCTCCACCAATCAAACAACCCGTTTCCGATAGAATCTATGCTTTAAATTAACTTTTACTTTAATCTAACTTGATACAACCGGGCCTAGTTACATTAGGTATATCTTTTGTACATACAGTGCAAATTTCTTGGGTTAGAAATTCTGCATTTTGTGAATATTATTTCGAATTATAATCCAAGTGACCGCGCCACCTTCACTAAGATTTTTCCGTGTAGAAGCAGGGTCACCCTTATATTGTTCCTTCTCACTCGACCCAAGAATCCCCTAAGATAACTCATTTCGGCAGTTTTGATTTTTGATATCACTCTCTCTGCGAGAATCCATATTTGGTGAACATTTACATATTAAAGTGAGCCGACACACAACAGCTTTAAAAACAACTACTTTAAAAATGCAGCGACGACGTTTCTTATTTTAGAATCATTTATGAGTAGCTACTTCACTTTCCACGCACTTTTTATAGAAATTGACACGTTGGTTAACTGGGAATTTCTATGGAATTCTGAACTTTGGCTTTATTCTGCAAAATATCATATTTACTCCATATCATTATATCGGGCTTCTTCTTCTTTGGCGGTCCCCCGTGGCGAGGATGAAATCTTTATTAATTATGCGTCCGAGCTTGGCTGAGGAGCCCCATTCTGAGACCGCACACCTTTCCATAGTGGCATGTACTCGTATACCTATACCTAGGCTTCTAGATTATATGAGTACATGGTGTATTTTAATAAATTGTTCTTTAATTCATAGTCCATCTTATCAAGTTATCATTGGTTCTGTAATCTCCGGTGGGTCTTATCCTTCTCATTGACCTCCGTTTTTGCACCATTTTTCTACAGATTTGAATAAGGCGGATAGACATATCTTTGAGGACATTGTCGCTCTACCTCTGTTTAAGTTCCTTCCACACTTTTGGTCTTGTGTTCAGCAGTTACTTCGATGTTTGACATTCTGACGTCGTTTGCACATAGTCCAACCATCGAAGTCTTCCTACTTTGATAAAATTTGAGACCTTTAGTTCATTGAACAGTTAGTATTTGAATAATTAAGGAAAAATATTATTTACACTGCGCATGCTCAGAATAAAAGCCATCTGCTGTCAGTTTTAAGAAACAAGCGAAGAATACTTCTCAAAAGACAAATGGCTTTTTTGTTACTTGTACGCAAACAAAGAACGAAACAGTAAAACGGCCGTCCAGCGATGTCCGCCAAAATTTTCAATGACTGTAACGTTCACATAATCAACGTTTTTTAGGTTAAGTCCACTTCAATACGGTCCTACACTGAGTTGAACAACCACGGGGACAAAACGAGATGATGAACTTAAAAAAAATCTGTGAAATTTTAGCGAAAAAGATTAAAGAAAATCGACGACCAATGTTGACCCGAGGTCAAAGCAAAAACATGGAAATAATTGTGATAAAATTGAGATTGAACGATTTGTCATTTTGACATCTTTCATTTGAACCGCTGTACGGTCAAGTGTACATTATGTGGATTAACATAAATGTCCATTAGTGGAAAAAAATATTTGTAAAAGCCATCGCCAGATCTTCCCCTTTCTTTATCAAATGTGGTCTAATATTTTTTCTCGCCCAATTCCACAACATAGGTGGATCACGTCATGAATTCATTCATTGGACCAAAGGACTATCCGTAATACCAATAAATATAACAAGCCTACCAGCATCATTTTTCTAGAGATTCAATTTTTCTGCGTTTCGATTAATTAATGAATACACATGACAGCAGCTCCATGAAGGCTTTTGATATCCATGTCTGCAGAACAGTCGAAATTTTGTTTAAATTAGATCTACATATTAAGCAATAATTAAGGAATTTAACAAAAATTGGAAATAATATTTCCTGGCGTATCCTAGTGTAATGCAAGTATTCGGATGAATTTCATTACACACAATAAAGTATATTGCTCCCAAAATTCCGTAAAAAAATCAATGTAGATTTTCTCATTAGCGACATCTGTGGGGATTTAGGGGAATGAAAATGGCTTTGTACAGGCCGCATGGAAAAGGCGCTTACAACTCATATATGAAAGCTTTTCACGCAATTTGAACATATATACAACTTCCAAAAAATGAATAAGCATGGTATATTCTATCATGGGTGGAAATGGCGAATGTTACAATTGTGTAAAGTGATCACTTAAGCCAACCATAAAAAGACAGGTCATAAGTCCTGTTACACCCAAATGACTTCTATACCTACTTTCCCATAATTAATACAGTTTCGTCTCTGTGAGATATCTATAATATACACTAATTAAGCAATAATTAAATACAATACGAAACAGGGTAATGGACGGATGCATTATGTTGAAAACTCCGCTATTTCATGAGTTTCCGCGGTTTTAAATTTCCGTAAAATACCGAACCAGATCTACTTCTGGTTTGTGAAAAAAAGATAATACGTCTATCCGAGTGGAGCAAAAACCATCTCAATCAATTCGCGATATATGTTTATATGTAAGATTTACTGTTGCGGTCTATTTTGTGTTACTTCTTGTATGACACATAAAAAAAATTCGTTCATTTTCATGGTTTGTCTCACGTCTTATTCAATACAATCTGAATACAGTTTTTCTAAATCTTTTCCAATCCCCTAGTTAGTTCATTCTGCTAGTTATCTGAAAATTTGATAACTTGCTTTACAATCTTTACAATTTTTTTGAAATCAAAATCTGCTTGTTATCTGAAAATTTGCTTTACAAACTTTAATTTTTTTTTAAATCCACGTCCTACGCAGGGATATATATATACCCCTTGTTTATTATGATAAATGTAAGGTATAAGGAAAAAATGTGCATTGTCACTTTCCCCCAAAATTGTATGCCAGAAATTGATTTTTTAATGGAAGTTATTGCATTAATTTAACCTGTCATATGTTTCTTCGAGATTGAATATTAGGATGACATAGCATATTTTTAGCCACCGGAATCGTCTTATTGGAGTAAGATTTTTGAAAATGGCAATTTTTAACTATTGAGTAATAACGTATTTTCTTACCTGTTTCTTTAAAATGATTTATTATTGAGACCTACAGAAAGCATGTTTTTACCGGGTATAGATATCCGAATCGCTTCTGATTTGTCATCATAGACAATTTGTCACAGACAGATGGATAAGATCTAAATTATACAACACCGTTTCTATCTTCTTAAAAAATTGACTCAAAGTCAGTGAAGCGAATCGAGAAACTGCGATGCTGCGGACAGATGATCAGACGTCTTCAGGACCGTTATATCCCCTTCTCCTCTCTTCCCCTGTCCCTGTCCTTACTTCAGTTATTTTGTACCTTTTCCTAAATCTTTTTGTTCTTTTCACCTACCATATTTCTTACTTTAATTATAATTAATTTCATACGAAATCATATTTAAGGTAATAGCGCAAAAAAGCGTTACGAGTTTGAAAATCATTATAACTAATGAGCTTTGTCTACTTAACGAGAAGCTTGGCTACAAAATTAATTGTACATATATTAAATTTTTTATGCTGTGTAACACCTGGTTATGATTTCTATGTATGTATGTACTGTACATACTAAACGTTATAAAAATAATAAAAAGCAGTAAAATATTATGATACGTAATATCTCTTTATTTACTGCGACCCGACAAAGCTCGACAGTAGACTGTCTAATCGCCTCAGATTTTTAGGCATTGCCGCTTGTTCTTTATTTATTTTTTATTTTTTTACGCTTCAACAGGTCAAGAGGCCCGATTACAGAAGCGAAAAACATCACAAAACACCCAGGTTTGAGTAAATCACACAGATTAATTGTGACCTCACCGGGAATCGAACCCGGCTTGAGAAGTCAGAGTCATGAACTCTGGGCTTCGAAGGCCAATGATAGTCTCTTCTAGTTCTTTGTAATTATAACCTCATTCTTCTAGACCTTTACTTATTACTAGCAATTTATTTTTTCTAAATTCATCCTACTCGTATTATTGATCATAGACAGAGTATTATGCCTTTAATTTAAATAGCTTCCTGTACCAGGATCATAACCTGTACCTGCATCGCAGAGACATTTTAATTAAAGGACAGCATAATAAATGAACATTTTATTGAGGATATCCCAGTGAACCTTCATCTTTGCTTTATTTGAATTCTTTGCCTTGAGCGCCTGCAGGCAATTACTTAATGCTTGCTGAAGGAGCTTTTCAAATAAAAATTTGCATATTCCTCAACCGAATGGTAATATTCCCCTCACGAGGCGTTAAACTTAAAGTACAAATTTGCATAATACGTTTAAAATGACCGAAGACGTGAACTCACTTCAACTCGCCACTAACAGAGATCTTGAGGTATTAGCGTTATTTGAGTTACTTATATTTGAAGAGGAACTCACGAAGCTGGTGGTTATGGTAACTTTGACCTCCGCCGGTGGTTCACCAGCGAAGAATTTACATTTATTAAAACAAAATTGTAGCATTTTCGCAATAAATCTGCTAATTATATATTATTTGTTTTTTATAGCACAGATGGCCTCCACACATGACGGTAAAATAGCGGAATTTCGTAAATACATCTTTTAATAATTATGTATTAATAGTAAAAGAGGTTTGTTGTTGACCGTTGTAGTGCTATGGAGTCTGGAAGCGTAATAATGTAATGGTATACAATGAATTCTTAGAACAAATGTGGTAAGTATGTTTTACTAGGGATGGTAATGCTGAGAAGGATCGAAAGGAGAGTAACTGTGGTAAATAAAAGGGTGTTCTGAATGCTGTTATGCCCAATAGGAATCACACGAAGCAAGATAAGTGGTACATAATGTAATTCTGGTGCCAATGACGAAAATTTATGGATATATAGGGTGTTTTAGAGGTATATATAAATTTAAAATGAAATAAAACATAAAGATCTTGGTATTTGCTTTATTGGAAAGATAATTTTATGCCATTTGTGTTTAAATATAGGATGTTTAATGAGACACTTTTCGAATTGGCAACACTTTGTCCAGCGATAACCAATTTAACAGCTGGTTTATGCTCAGTTTGGTTTGTCATTTCACCATGAATAGACTTACGCCCGAACAGCGCTTGCAAATTGTGGAAATTTATTTTGAAAATTGCGGTATCATAATCAGATTGAAACACTAATGACGTAAAATTATCTTTCCAATAAAGCCATTTCCATTACCAACATTATGTGTTTTATTTCATTTTGAAGTTTTATACCTCTAAAATAACACCCCTTTTAAATACAATATATGTATATTATTGAGTTAACGACTGTACAGACGGTATTTCAACAGTAAAAATTAAACAAATGTTGACATTTAAATCGCTATAAACTTACTACAAGTAGGTAACTGATTGACGGTATATTATTTAACTCTTTTGTATTATGTATATAGACGTAATATGTCATGTAGACAAAATAATAAGAGACCCCCCTCGGAGTTAATCTACACCGTTTATGCGCGATTAAGCTTGCATAAACTTGCATACATCAAAACACGACAGAACTTTCCCGACAACACAATAAATGCCACATAGAAACAGTGCATCCACTTACCCTCTGCATTTCTGATTAGCATACACATCAATACAGATATATCGGTAAAGATTATTTATGTAAATCATGTTTAGTTACCTATTAATATCTTCCTTGAACCTGCCTCACATCTGCCTCGATCACGATTTTACTTCCTATCCTGTCGTTACTGTTATCAATGTTCCGTTCGACAACTGCAGTACCTACCGGGCGACATCTCATGAAATTCGCGCCGAAATTTTCAACACGCGTTTTGGAATTGCGACAGTCTGCTGCGATTTTTTTTTCCAAATAGTAACAACACCAATAATGAGAATTAATAATAGTCGTACTAAAATATTCCTCGTAATTATGTATATTCTGAGGCACGAGTAATATATTACACGCCGGTAAAATGATAAATGGCGGACGCAATAAATAATGAACGCTAATTCTAGCGTTCTGTAGTCATTAGGAAACGCTTCTGTTCGTAAAAGTTACACCACGGGTGTTAGGTTATGCGCTTTAAATGTGAAATTATTTTGCAGTTAAAATATAATAAATAATATTTCTTCTTCACCCGGCACCAGCTGATGAACACATTATACTCATTTGTGTGGTCTCTCTCCTGTAATGTAATAATCGGTATTAGCTAACAGCTGCATCGTTTTATTCTAACATATTAAAAATGTCCACCATCAAAGTACCAACACAAAACTCACGAAAGATAATTATTATAGATAAAGTGGCAAAACCCATCGTCTCAGAGAAGATGCGATATATATGAAGATACAGTCATAATCAAAAAAGGTACAATTTCATAAAATGGTGGAGAATTCGATGAGCAACGAATCAATATGAATGTTTTAAACATAATTTATTTAGTGATGTTAGAGTAACTAACTTAACGAACAAACAAATACCAAATCAAACATTTACGTTATGTACCGTTCCGAAGCTGATCGGTGACACATATTGCGGACCGTGGAGCGTCATGTACGATATAGTAAATACATGAGATTGAATTTATAAAGATGTTTAGCCCGTATAGGGCCTGTTGTATCAACTCGGATTATAGTTGGCGACGATAGTTTAAACTGTGGATATCGTTAAATTACACTGCACGCAATTTTGACATTTTTTTAAACTATTTAGTGTCGGTAACGACTTAACTCATCCACATTCCAAGAAGCAGTACTCCAGATTCATAAACTACCCACCTTTTCACCTGTTCTGTGATGTATAAATTATTGCCAACAATGTCAGCGACAAAATTCATTTAGAGTTGTGGCGTGATCCATTGCGTTCGAGATGAAAGTAAATTAAATACTTTTCCTTTTAAGGAAATACTGTAGAATCAGTTGTGTCAGAAAAATCTGAGACATTCCACATAATATTGTACATTTTGACACTACAATGTCGAAAATTTTAACAAAAACTATTTTGATGACACACTAAAAACGCGTGTAGTGCGCACGCGCACCGGCTTAAACGAGATTTATATTTTATGTATACACCTTTTCATTTAAGAAAGACAATCGAATTAGTATGTGTAAGCCGTGCGTACGACGCACATTGTTTCGTTGTGTTTGAGTTTACGGGTATGCATTACTTACTAATTCGAATGTCTTTCTTAAATGGAAAGAGGTCTATACTATCGTCGCCAATAATAATTCAAGTTGATACAGCCGGCCCTAAGTGAACCGATCGAAGGCGGGAACAGCATAAAACACGAGGCCTCTCTCCAGCAGTCTTCTGTGTATGATCACAGAATCGAATCTGCGGCCATTATATTTCCGAACAGTGCATTAATGAATAATAAAACATTCATATTTGAATTGATTCACTCGTCATTGTCGCCGAACGTTGTGCGGTGGGGAGCCATCAAACAAAGCCGAGTTATTCTGGCCCCTTTGTTGGGCCCGGATGCTGTCCCTAGTTCACCGCACAGGGCTCGGCCCTTCGGCATCATCGGCGATCATCTGCGGCCAGGGCGCGCCCACCAGCATCCCAATCCTCGGGGGCCGCCTCGTTACGAGACGTTTCTCGTTGTTTATGCTTCAGATTGAAATATCTGATACACGACCAGGATTATTGGTTATTATTTAATGGGATATGCGAGCATTATCATCGAGCGGGTCTTTATCCGCTCGCTTTAGCACAGAAAACAGGTTGCAGGTCTTCAATAAAAAAGAAAGTATGCTTCCAGGTTTTGAATCTGGAATCTTTTGATCTGTAGTCATTCAAAACACAAGACATACGCGGAGAACGGAATGTGGACTTGCAATCACGAAAAATCTTATATGGATTTAAAAGATTTAAAAAATATTAAACTTTATAAATAAGTAACCCATAAAAACCAAGTTTTTATTGTACTCCCTTTATTTGTAAAATATAACAACAATTAAAGACGAATTAAAACATATAACATAACACTAAACTTACAGTAATTTAATATATTTCTAAAATGTCAGATGTTTTGAGCTTTGATAAGACACTTCTTGCTTTGAAGATTAAATTCTAAAAATATTTGTCAGTCAATTTATATTTTCGACATTCGTAGTGAAGTACCTATTATGCATACCGACGGAGTAATTCAAATTTAGAAAATATTCCGCGACGTTATCGGGCCGCCGCGCCGTAATCGAACTTTTCTAATGATTCCAATTTGAAAAACCAATAAAATTTCTAAAAATCCGAAATTATACTATAATTATTAATTTTTTTTAACGAAAATTTGACAGATCTTCTTGACCGTCGCCACGAGTCTACTTGCCAAGTTTCAGCTCGATTGGATCACGGGAAAAGGTTCAAAAATCGATCCAAAGTTTTTGTTTTATCTGCAACAAACAATTATAATCATTGTATACTTACATAGAAATATTGTAATTACGGTAAATTCTTGATTACGCGTCGCACTGGCCACCGTTTGTTCCGGAGCAATCCTAACTATGTTTGTTGCGGGGCAAGCGAGTGGTTACGTGATGGGTGATGTGCTAAATTTATTATACACAAGAATAATATTGTATTGTACGTTTTTCCGTACTGTATAATATGAAACGCAGATCCGTGTTTCGGCGACAACCGTTTGAATTTACTCTTACGTGCCCAAAGAAGTTTCACTTCAGTAAGTAATTGCTCCACATTTTCGGTACCTACAGCTCCACTATTTTATACTTAAGTAACGAAGCAGACATTAAAAATGCAAATTCAACAAAACAGCGAATTCTAAGGAGAAATAGGCGTTCTAAGGAGATACTGTAACATTAATTACTGTAGTTTTCTGGGATAATCTGCCTTGTATATCTGACCTTTCTGGCCGATGTTTCGGATCCCATTGCAGGTTCCATCATCATCAGGGCTGATGTGTTGATGTTTAAACACATCAGGCCTGCTAATGGACCCATTTCAACGGAATCCGAAACGTCGTCCAGAGGTCAGATATACACGGCAGAATATCCCAGAAAACAATAAGCAGAAGATTCTAAACGGTCATGAAAACCTGAGAACATTTTTAGATTTAAATGGGATTATCGCAAAATAGGTCTTACGACCTACAAACACCCGAAACATCCATACCTACTTTCTAATAAACATCTAAAACATCTATAATATTTTTTAATTAATAATGGTGATCCCTCTAGGGATAAAATCCAGTATTGTTTTTGAAAAACTTAAACACACTTAAAATATTCTGAACGTAGATTCTACATTATAATGAGAATAACATGATAAATGAGTTGGATTTATTCTCCCATTAATTTTTAAACTACAATTTTTTTACGCGACACTACCGGGGATATTCTCAGGATAGTATATAACGTAACAATGACGTCTAGACCGCCATTTTATAATACTGTCGCTTCGTCACTTTTAACGTTTACGCATTTACTTTTAACGTACGTCCCATCTATTTTATCCCTTACTAATTATAACGTCGTTGTTATGATGAGAATACAGCAGGATGTTCGTCAATTCTGGTGCTAAATATTTTTTCATAATTCTTTCCATATTCCATTATTAAATGTGTACAATTAGCACGCACCTTTGTGTTTGTAAGCTATGTTGGGTAGTCGAATTGTAATTCACGCATGCGATGATTTATAAAACGAAGTTTAATTACAAAGGGAAGTTTTGCGCTTTGGCATCGTGATATTTACATGTTTTATTCCATCCGAGATTTCTAGGTCGACGCAACTACTTTCATCCCTTAAATTAATTTTCAACGTGAAATGAAATTTCTAAAATCAAAGTAAATAAGTTTTATTAAATAATATTTTGAATTCTAGCTTTTAAAACTTATTTTTGATTACTTTATTTGTTTTGGTTTCTTTCTTTCTTGCAAGCATTAATGTTTTCAGTGCAATGTAACAGCATCAATACACATAAAAATCTAAATCTCGTACGGTATTAAAGTTAGTATGCAATAGATAAAAAAACATTCTGTATATGTACTTAGATACCATTTTTGTAATTTATGGCTACATGAACGAAAAATATGTTCCACGCACCCGCCCACCGGGTAAGTTCTTCACCTTAGACCACCGTTCAATATCTCGTGTCGCAATAAACTAAAAAGTTATAGCCGTTCGTACGCCAGTTTATAATCGACAGCCGTGCAGTGTCTGCTCTACCATCTACTCGCAAGAGGAAGCTTTTTAATTACTATCAGAACCGTGGTTAAAGCTTTAATTTACAAGTACTCCGCGATATACACCGTCACAGAAAGTTTTAAAGGTTTTTCGAGTCATTCTGACAGCGCTTATCATGTACGAGAGACAGATATATGCAAAAGGTGAAGAGTACGAAGGCGACAACGCACCTTCAGCGTTCTTTACAGTTACGCGAGTATCTTTATAGGCTTTGTTCGTTATTTTGACTTTCTAGGCGTTATGATTCTAGCGAACACGAATCTGGCATTTACGTCACGATCCCCCTTTTCCCCTCTTCGTCATAAACCTGACACAGTTGATATAAGTATACTTGACGAAAGTGTAGTGTCGTTTTGTCGCAATATATATATATATCAAATTGATTATCGAAGTCAACCTTTTCGAAAGAATTGTCGTGCTTTCGCAAACAGTGTTTTATTGAGTGTTCAGATTGGAAGATCGTTGATCGTTGACCATCTTAATGAAACAGACCTGGAGGAGGAACACTCTCTCAGTGGTGAGTTCAGCCATCTGTGTTCCTTTCCACCCCCTAAAATACAGTCCACAATCGTCCCGTATTACCCCTTCACACCCCCATCCCGTTATTCATCCATAACCTCCATCTCTTCCTTCTTTCCCGGCGATTCGCGTCGGGAACAGGCTTTACAAGGATTATTCCATTTTTTAAGATAAATAGGTATACATACTAGGATCAGTACAATGTTGAATGATCTCAATATGGTGACTTTCAAAGACGTAATATGTTGCAAATTATATTTATTTTTTAAATTCTTACTCTAAATATATCGGCAGAATTGAATAGAAAAATTGAGATAAATTAACATAAAAACGAACATATAAGAAGAAGAGATTCAATGAGACCACCATTTAGGATGAATTCGAAATCTCAATAAGCTATGTTCAGTGCGATGAAGATCTTCAACGAAATGCCAGAAGAAAGAGGAAGGAACAAAAAATATTCAAATTTAAAATAAAATTTCAAATGTCGCGGGTTCGAACCTCACTCCATACCAGCAAGTTAGTGCTATTTTCGTAGCACAAGCGTTTAGCTTAGTTTGAAAATAGTAAGAATATTGATGTGACGCGTATTCCGTGTTCGCATCTCTATTTATTAAAAAAATATATATATTTATGGAGGCCAAAAATTTTCAATATTGACAAGGAGGAAAGAAGAAGGGAGCCTCTAATCTTTAACTATGCCTTGCTAGATCAGATGTGCGCGTGTTTGAAGTTTTATGGAAACGCCACAAAAGCACTTCTCTGATCTACAGGACATCAGAAATTGGAGAAGAATAGTCAAGAGTATGAGAATTCATGGTGATCACGATCCTCAGTCATAAGGGACAGATGATGATGATGGTCACAATCTGAATGGACCTAACTGCTTAACCTTTTGATTACCATAAGCGTGTTAACACGCCAAACTTCAGATGTTACGAGCGAGCTAACACGCAAATATTGATGTGATTGCACGTATTTTTGGACCTTGCAGAGACTGGATTAAAGATAATTTTCAATATCAAATACTTGAAATCATAGTGCTATTTTCCATTGGACGTCGGTTCTTTCAACACCTTCCATTAGAGCGATATCGAACGAATGTCGCCCAATAATATAGTTTTGTATAACGCGACTGTCAGCTGTTTTTTGTTAACAAACAAGTTGCAACAAAGTGCAAAAAGAAGAAACATTTTTTTTTTAACCTTAAATTTCCAATTCATTGTGACCAAAGAGAAGTGTCTCTCTTCAGTTCTACGTAAGCGATCATAGAGATAAAGGTAGAAGCGTCCCCTACACGACTCGGAACCAGGCAACTAATCAAACACCCTTAACGCCAACCCTTACAATGTGGTGTGGCCCTTGTCGAGCAAGGTTCGGCTGCTCACACGACCAGCCAGGCCGTGCGGCTTGTCGGGTGCATTTTGCTCAGCTCGACACATGTAGGAAACCGGATATCGGCAGTTCTCTAATTAAGTATGGAACGCGGTCCCATTACTTATAAGTTATAACCTGCGCGCTTGTAAAGCAAATCCCCCTTTCTATGTAGCGAGGCTTGCAAGATGGCGGCCTACGAGATGTCGGCGCGGCCGGCTTGTATTTTACGGAAATGTTACGTCCATTCTGCAAAATATCCCTACAGACTCGATAACATTATAAGATTATGATACGAATAAACTTTCACCCGGCAAAGTTAGTTACTTCACGGTGCTCGCTTTAAACCTTCAACATTTACGATGAAGACGACACGATGAAAGAAGATGTCTGCCGGGTCAGAAAGGAGCATATTTTAATTTATTTGCTAATTGTTGTTGAGTACAGAACAAATACTGTATTTAGCCTTTTCGTAGTTTCAGGTGTGGATTCCGTCAATCTTCCTATGATTTGTAAGGTGCGATGATTTTGTAGAATCAAAGTTAATAAATATAGTAAAGCGATGCATGTACTCGAAGGTAAAAATATAACGAGAAAATTCTAGATGTGGGCACGTGGTAAATGAATTATTATAACATTTCGTCTGGTATTTTACATAACACCTAATAGTTTACGCGGACTATTAGGTATTATGTAAAATAAGTATGTTTTTGTAATTATTAACTATAAAAGAATTATCAGAGAATTATAAGTTAATAATCGATGAATTATGGGGATATTTCATATTATGTTTAAGCAAATTCGAACTAATTCTCCTCGTCCTGTTCATAGGACACTTCGTGAATTGCTTGCCTTCATTTCGAATTCGGCTAGAAGAAAATACTAGCATCTCCGAACCGACCTCATCTCTTTTGCTCGACATATGTGCGAATTATTTTTCAATATGTTATGAATAAACTTTCGACCGAAGAATTCGGAGTTCGTTTGTCTCGTAGCCAATATCCTCTCTAAGCTAATATAATAACAAAATATCTATGAATAGCAAACTATATATATGTTTATGTCAAATTGTAATGAATTTTATTTTTATTCATTAGTTTGTTTTATAAAAAATATTTTGAGTACGATCTATTAAATAAAATTATCCTTCTTATAACACTCTTTCTCTATCTGACATAAATTTGCATGTTAAACCCCGTTAAAGAAACCCGGAATTCTTTAGAATAAGCCAGCACACTAATAATGTTGGTTACTTTTCTCCCATTACAAGGCTGTGTCGCACATATAATATGTATTGTGCTGACCCGAACCACGGCCGCGCGAATGCAGGAGCAGGACGCTATCGATGTTGCCACCATTGCATATCGCGACCCGCCAAAAATATCCTATAAATCTGGCTTAGCAAAGACGTGAACCATTGTTCAGTCATTTTTTACGGGCAACAACTAGTTCATAATAAACGCCGAATCCTCGGCAATAAAAAATATATAACCTACCGTATAAATAAAAAAATTTCAGAGGTCAGTCAGACATGATCCTCGGTTGTGCCAACTATAAAAGCGACCCCAAACCACACGCCATGTTGCAACACCGGTTATTGCAGCGAAGGGTTATTGTATATGAGCCAAACTTAATTGCACTTGTTCCATTATTTAATAGTCAACTAAAACACCAGCCGAGTACAAAACTAGCCGTAATTTTCCAATCTTAATTTCCATCTGAGAGGCGGTGCAATCGAGGGAGACAAGCGTGAAAATATGTAATACCTACGTTAAAATATCGAAATGAAATTAATGGAAAATTTGTTTAAAAAAATTTTTTTTAACAGATTGCTCCATTTACTATGCAAGTTATGACGTGAAGTTAGTACCTATATGGTAGCGATCTTCTGTTTGATCTTTCAATGCTATCATTAAATACATCGACATGATCGCTCATTTAATTTAAGAGTTGCACACGTGCCTTACACGTGTGTTAGTTACGTGTTACACAGCCTTACGTGCTGTGCTTTACACCCTTTCTGCATTTTGGGACATGAAATAACGCGTGACCTCGATTTCGCAAATAATTATTTGGTACAAACGGCATAATTCTCTAGCAAGTTCGGAGCGTCAATTATATTTCTTAAAATTTTGACCCCCAACATAACTAGGTTTTCCTGTCTGCGCGACTCGAGGCTACGGTAGTTGCATTCCCTCAGAAGTAGTAAGTACTTCATGGTGCATGAACGTAGGATATTCTCCTGTTCTGAGCATGAATAAGTTTCGATATATTTCCTTTGGCGTGGGCTCCAAACTGCCATTCCATATTCCAATTTTGAACGAATAATGAAATTGTACATTTGCTCGATGCACTTCTCATTCGAATATTCTTTTGATAAGTGTGTTTTGATTTATTCAGGAAACTATCATCTAAACCAGAATTTCGTTCATCCTAAAAAAATCGTCATTTATTCTTGATTGCTTGTCAGGAAACTATGATCCAAACCAGCATTTCGACAAGTTCACTTTAGATGTGTAACTACATATATTATTTAAATACAAATGTTACAATAGAAAAAAAAACAACACATGCAAAGACTTGCTCGTACGATTAAAATACGCCATAGATGTAATTTAATCATAAAAGTAAGTCGGGTCGGCACTCCTAATCATTTTGCGATCGGGTAGTTTTTTGTCAGTTTTGCCATGCTGGTCCACCATGTCAGCGGGGTTCAATCTCTCCCGCTTTTTACTTCCGGAAGAGCTAGCGCTTCACGGACCACTAATTAATTAATTAAAATTATAAACTAAGCATTTTTAGTATTTCATTTTGCTATCTTTGGAGTCAGTTTCCGGTTCACCAGAAAGGTATCACGTATTCTATTCTACTCTTTACATTTGCTTCATACGTCATAATTTAATTAATAATAACACGAAAAGGAAAGGGTAAACGCTCCAGCCGATGTATTTAGAAATACCGTGGGTGGATACTGATCCGTCGCCACTCCTTATCCCGTCGATGAAACATCGTTTTACGGTTTTCCGATCCCGGTAGAATAATTCCAATTATTTCAATCGGAACGTCCGCACCGCGCCGCATCAGGTGGCTTTGCCCGGCCGGATTTACCGAACGAATTTCAAGCACCCGGGGCCGATTTCGCCGTACAGCTCGGTCCCCCGAGCTTTGCGCTCGGGCAGCGGACCGTTTCGTGGTTGCGTTTCGAGTTTTGTTGTGGGCGGAACAGGTCCCGCCCAGACCTCCCCTCCTCCCTCCCCGCCCATGGTGCCCGGTTGAGGAATCCGGTAGACACTGGTGGATATGCAGCGGCGCGTCAATTGCGGTTATGACGGCTGTATCGCAAATTTAATTGAAACTTCAATAGCTTAATGAAGATATAATTATTTAAGTGCGCTGGCGGCCGGCTTTGCACTTCGGCAAATGATAAAGTTTATCTTTACGAGCGCAGTTCTCTCGGGCCTCTTCCACACAGACGCAATCTCTAAAGACCCGCGTCCGTGGAACGAGACGCGTTGAGATGAATCTCAATGCCGCGTACCTACCTACACATGTTGTGATTTGAAAGAGACAAAACCTCAAGCCCTCGTGCAAGACTTGTGAAAAAGGTTACCTAAAATCATAAACACTTACAACTCATTTTTCTGAAAAATCAGACATACAGAATGCGCACATGTGAAAATAAAAACACAATTGTTTTCTAGTTCTATTTGTTTAACTTTTGTGGGACGCGTTTAGCCATCAATCCAACTATTTTACATTCAACAGCTTTTATTTATATGAAAACTATTTAAAGGAACAGCTATTTACTTTTAAGAATATTAGGTTTTTTTTGGCACGTTTCTGAGAAACAATTTTGTGCCAAACAAACATAAGAATTTCGTTGTCTGTCCGTCTGTCTGTCTATCTGACTTTCGTTCAAATTCACGACTAAAAAATGAAATTAAATGGCCGGAGATGGGGCTTGAATTCCGGGCCAGCAAACCCGAACTAGCCGTTTAACGATGTTGCTACCGCCGCCTCTCCGTAGACCGTCAAAAATATACTATATAATTATTTATAACATACTATATATTTTTTTATCCATAATGTCCCAGGTAGTTTACTACACAACTCCATTCCACTGCGCATGATTGAATTTCGCCATCTTGTTTTCTCTCTAAAACGTTTTCTTCTTGTGCAGTGGTCATGTTCAGGTTGTTTTTTTTTTCTTAAGAATTTAAAAATTTTATGTCTATTAATAATTTTATATAATATTAGAAGTACTTTAAATTTAATCATCTGTCTGAATATCATTATTTGTAATCTTTCTAAAATCATTTCATGTGTATCGATTTCTTTTTAATATTTTGAATTCACATACTGGATAAATTTCTTCACAATACATTCTTGATCAACTTAAAACGAGGCTTTACATATTATCCTTCGTAAACAGCATTTACTTGAAAACCTGTAATATATTTTCATCGACGAAACATTATAATACGCTAAAGACTCGTAATATTTATATTTTATCGTTTTATCTTACCTGCTAAAAAATATTATCCAATTAGGATGTCAAAATTATGGTTGTGCCTCAATTGCTTCTTTACAGGTAAATAAATACTCCGCTGTGTAAGAAGAACGTAATTACATATTTTAACCTGCACGAACAGATTTAGCCAATTTCCGTGCATTATTCGTAAAAAATTGCCGCAGCTGGTGGAAGCAGGAATGAGATGTACTCGAACATGTTTAACATTTTAGAGTTTTTTTTTTTGTGTAAATCTTGAGAATACAGCGGAATTCTATTGTTATCACAATCAGTCGGTTCTAAAACCATCCAGATAAATTAGTTAAAAAAGGCCGGCCCGTTAAGTTTGATTATAACCTCAGCTATTGTTATCAATTTTTTCGAAACCTAATTTCAACCGAAACATATCGTTTAGTATTTATTTAATCTGGGATAATGTAATAAATTCTGGAAAAATCGAATTTTGACCGAATCATGAACCAGCGATAAAATAAGAGAGTACCTACCGGCAAGCGATAAGTTTTCTAGAGCGAACGTGCATCTGTGTATCAGAGGACAGTTACTCAGGAGTGATAAATAGTGCGAATTACGAGATTGGTGTAAATTGGAATAAATAAATCGAAAATTAATTTTATATGCTTAATTAGCCTCCCACAGCCACGATCCTGTGAAAATACTTCTATTTTAAAATGTGAAATATGAATTTAATGTTTCTAGTTTGATTTCAGAATGCAATTATCGTATTGTGTAGCTGTGTGGGGCTGCCGCAAAAATATATTTACAATACTATACATGTCAATAATGTTTTTGCTATTTATAAACAAAGCTATGTACTTATGCTGAGAAAATGAGACAAACTTGCTGGTTTTTCGACCGCCAAGCACGTCTAATAAATATATGTTAAAATCCATTTATTACGATCAATACGGGACCTGCACTTTTTGATAATAATAACCAGGTGATAACGTTAAGGGGGAATACCTACCTCCGAAGCGCGAAAAAGGGCAATTTCTGTGATTTTTTTAAAGAAATCCTATATGAATTCCTAAATGAAGATGAATAGTGTATTGGTAACATTTTACATGAAAGTACATACATTTAAGAATATATTTAAAAAATATATTAAAAAGTATTCAACATTGGCGGAAAATTCTTGGGTACTGTCGACTGCTGAAAAAAAGTGATGCGGTGACCACTCCCGTTTCAACTGTAATCATCAGAATAAAATAAAACAAAAAGATCATCAAAATCGACACTATAATAAAGTGTTTGACTTAGGGGTTTTTGAAAATATAGATTTTTGACAAAATGGCGGGCGTTTGAATTTAAAATAGAGTTTTTAGGGAAAAAATTCGGGTTTATTAAGACGATAAAATAATTATGTATAGAATATCCAATAGTAATTTTAAGTTGATCGGTTCAGTGGTTGCCGAGATATTTTGGTCACCGATTTTCAAGACATGGTTTCGAGTAAAACGCGTTTGAAAATTGAACAATGAATAGATCGCGAAATTTTTCAACTTACGTACATACAATTATCGATTCCAGGTTCATGATATTTTTACGACAGCACCAGCCAGCCAAGAAATAATCCACGAACCGCAAGCACATAGCGAACATATCGGAGAGAAGGCACATCAAAGGGATATTACGATAAATATGGATCACGGATTATCTGACATCTGATCTCTTCAACTTTATTGCATAATATAATATATTCAACGAGTTCGATTATCCCTCGACTGTACCGTCCGCAGTACATCCTCGCGAACTTGCAACCAGCTTTACACGACCGAACCATCTGATCTTCACGATACATCCAGTGCATTTGTTACTTATTACATGTATCGCAGTGAACTTCTTAGCCGGTGTACGTTCGCTCGCATAACTAAAATTGAAGAAATTATATTTTGGATACAAACAAAAAAATGAATGATTATGTTATAATAACAACCGCAACACTCGCTCTTAAATCATCATCAATAATTGTGACAAATTTTATTTTGTTTGTTTATTCCCCACTTGCCCTGTGCCTGCCTAATCGTTTCAACATATACCTTCTTCATCTACTTTTATCACCAAGGACTATAAATTGGGTCGGCATTCGATTCGTGACACACTCACTCACGCCTCATCCGCATCCATTCGTCTTCTCACTCACATTCGTCGATTATTGATGTGCGATATATTCGCGTATCTTCTATGTATATAGAAATAAAACGTGTCTACTAATCTTCCACGTACACCGATGCCATGAACATTCAACATGTAAAATCCTGTATTAATTTATTAGACATAGGCGGGTATCTCGTGGCTTGTAGTCTTTTTCATTTTATTTGACTTGTATCAAAGCGACATCAAACTAATACAAGTCATCTGTGTATAGTTTTCTGGGATATTCTGCTGTGTATATGTGACCTCTCTATACACAGAAGATTCTGAACGGCCATGAAAACCTGAGAACATTTTTTTAATACAAGTCAAGTGAAATGATTACAATATTGCAGAAATTTGAAAAATATTTTATTTTTTAAGGCTTTTTTCATTTTATATAATAAATAAGAATACGCTTTGTTTTCACCACTAAATATTCTTATAAATTATATTAATAATGTCACAAAAAAATCATTTTCCTCTATTTAAAAAAGTTTTTTCATTTCATTTCAATCTTTGACGTCGCTTATCTCCGTAACTATCGACATTTCATCTAAAGCGTAAAGAAAATTTCTTAAAGAAGACTTTTCCGAAGTTTCCACTAGTAGGTATGAGACACCCTGTATGTTAGTAACCCCTTTTAGTTCTCGCGTTTATTTCTACCAGGTGGCCAATTCTTTGTACCCTTTCATCTGCGATCCCCGCACCGCCGCCCACGTGTCGCTGGCGCAGGTGTCCGGCGAGAACGTGCCTGCACACGTATATACCTCGGCGTGTATACACAGCCGTGCTCGGCGGGAATGTCGTCCGAGGCGGAGGTGCATTTCTGCTATTGGGAAATGCAGCATTTGAAGAATGATCGCTGCTTCGGACAAGTTGGCACGACGTACCTTTTGCGCGCAGGCATTCGTGGTCGGCTGATTGAGACGATACGGAAAAACAAACACTTCGGGAAGGACTTCGGGTCGTGTTTAGTGTAAGGACTACTGAGTTGTGATGGTCAAACCGTTATTTTAGCCTTTAAAAATGCCAGAGGTTTTTAAAAAAAAACTATTACCACACAACTTAATGACAGGTTTCAGTACAACATTTTAAGGTTTAACATCTATAAAATGCTGGGAATCATCTTCCACAAGCAGCACATTGATTTTAAATATACGAAATTGAAAATGCTAGGTCGAAAAGTGCGTGTAATCACGCACATGGTTTGGCGTGTAAACACGCTCATGGCATTAAAAGGGGGTTATTTTCTTAGATTTGTATCTAATTTTATGTTTGATTGGTAACTATCTGTTTATTTTTTGGCAAACATACCATCAACACGTCATTATTGACCTTAATAGATGGTCCTAGAGTGACATTAGAGTACCAAGTATAAATATTTTATGAACATGTTGAATATCTAAACTGGTTATGATAAATAATTAATAATAAATGATGTCATAATATTTAAAAAAAATGTAAATAACAATCAGAACAAAATAAAGAGTTTCGCAAATCAATAAATATATAAAAATATACATATCGATATCGCCAAACATACATGCAATCAGATAAAAATCTCAAATAACGGTTAGTATGTCACCGGTTAAAATACCAACCCTACTACACATTTTGGATTAGATTGTAAGTGGCAATGATTCCATGAAAATTTGCGTGCATGGAAATTACTTCATTGTACCACACACGCGTTGTGGTATATTTTTGTCACTGCCTACTATGGTTTCGAGAGGTGCGGTCCTTCTCATTAATAGGTGACAACTTAGTTAAATACACAAATAATTTAATGTGGTGGCGTTTATAATTAATATTATGAATAAAAACACTATTTTTTGTTATTTTTCACTTCTTTTATTTGAGAATATCACTACAACACGTTTCGGAACTTTTCGTTTCGGTTTGGTGTTTTCTTTTTGGTTTCTTTTTTACGCGAGTATAGACTACAGTTTACACTCACCCGAATAATATAGTAGTAGCAGAAATGTGTAATAGTGATACTCTCAGTCTTCGCGTCGAACTATGCAGATAGTCGACGAGGAGTGAAAGGGAGAGGTGGTTTATTGGTGTTTTAAAGGCATTGTATCTTGATAAATACATATTTTTGTTCTGCTTAGTGGTTTATTTAGCAAATTGATAGTCCACGTATAAAATAAAATATATTTGTATACGAAAACAACATATACCCAAAAAAGACAATAAATTATTAAAAATATATTAATTTAGTCGTAGATCCTCCGTGAAAAACATGTTATAAAAATAATAAAAATATCAGGTTATCTACTTAACTCTGCCATTCCCACACAATCAATTAACTAGTACCTAGAGGTAAACGAAATCACCCCGTTATTTGTTCAGTTACAGTAAAGTAATAGGTTTTGCTAGGCGGTAAGTACTGAGTACCACAAACCGACGAAAAAAGTTCGCTATTTCCAAGAACGCACATGGACGTTTGTAACACGATTCTGAAATAACACTTTTCAAAAAAAAATCGTTCAGTTTGATGTTCCGCTAGGCGGGGTTATGAAAATACATACTTTGTATAGATATATTTTCGGTTTAACTAGCTGTCACGTTCAGGGGGGCAAAAAATTTTACAGCAGCGCGTACGACTGAAGAAAAAATGTACGTTTCCCGTCAGTCAGTAACCCCGACGAAATAGGCATTCAAATGTTGATAAATGGAATAAAACTTAATGAAACATTATTGAAGTGTCCGCGTTTGAAAGCCTTGGCGATGTCCAGCTGAGACGTTCGGGTTGATGTGTGTTGATTGAATTCAGCGAAGTAACGGAGTTGTTTTCTAGTGGGTACCTACCTGAGTATCAAGAATCGTCGACGAGGCTTATTTATTTAAATCATTAAACAAAAAAGACAGATAAACGGCAAATTTGTACGTACGATAAAAAAATCCTGCACATCGACATACGAGTCCATTGACTCTTCAAGAAGGCAGTGCCAAAGTCCATAGTTATCTCGCAGTAATATTTTATATCTTATAATGCAAAAAACACACAAAAGTATAATTTATTCATTCGTTGTGTAATATCAATACAACCAATTTATATTACGTCTGTTCTCTACACAACCCAACTTCCTTTAACCGATCTAAACCAAATTTTACTTAGTTACGCTTTTGGAGCCCGCCCCAAACTAAGACACACCCCTTTCCTCCGACACCTGTACCCTCTACCCAATTCCTAAATCGCGGGCAATTCCGTCTACAAACAGATTTTTAAAAATAGAGCATTATACTGGCCGAGAGACTTCGAAATACAGAGGAAATTTGGAAAGGAATGAATACAACGGATGTCTATGAATTATGGTTGGATATATAATTAATTTAAAAAAAATTAATCATTATCAGTGGCGTATCTATATGCCAGAAGAACGACAGCTGAGATGATATGGGCACATAAGACTGAGACCACCATACAGTTATCTAGAGGAAGATCAAAGAACTCCTGGATGACTCAGTGCTCCAAAATTCTGCAAGATACAGCCAGATAACGATAAGAGCCGACCCCAACAACCTACCTAAGCAATGAGTTGGAACAAAGCAAGGAAGAAGACTGAGCGGCGTGCAAAATGCACTGGGCTCAATGCGAAATTAAATAAACCTCTATATATTTATTTTATGTAATATATTATGTAATACGTACTTTTATCCCGAATAAGGAAAAATCAGTCACATCCCTCTTATAACATTTATACTTTCATAAAAAAAACATACATTGATGAGTTTTGATGCATTTATATACTCTGTCAAGTGAAAAAAAATTCTTGGTTTGCTTTGCGGCGATGTTTACATGTAAATTTATTACATTTAATTAATCCTTATATAACTCTTGTCAAAGTTGTTAGAAAACCCTGCTTCGACAAAACCCCTTTGGAGACAAAATAGTTCAATATCCAAAGTGATATTATTCAGCATAACGGTAGGTCTTCCAACAGGCATAATCATCGGCACGTTGGTCCTGTATATTGAAATGTGAAACAATCTACATTGAACCTGTCTTGGGTAATTATCAGGAACATGCAAACCAATGCTACGTACAATTTCAGGATAATCAATAAATATACGTAATCAAATACACATTTCTCCTAGTCTCTAAACTATTGTAGCTATGCATACTGAAGAAACTCAATTTGGTAGTCAAGGATATTGCCCGTACTCTCTAATGTAAATTGTAATGTAAACTCTCTAATGTAGTATATGAAATGTTAATTAATTAAACGTGGAAAATTTACCGCATTGGCGTGTTTACATCACTGATCACATTGTACATATTTATATCTACAATTGGCTAAAATATGTTTTATCTGCGGTCTTGTATATGCGTGTGTCCCAAGTTTTAATGTGGTTGCAGACGAATGATCGCAATGTGGGACTTTTACACAGACCTCCGTTATTTCCGCTCTCAGCTCTATCATGCCCTATCGATTAATCAAGATAGCCGATCACCGTCACGTTCATACATGGTCCAACGACATTCAGTCGAAAGATTCAATCGATAGGCTAAGTAATCGAGATCATGGCGTTGAATAAATCAAATGAACGTAAGTGCACTTAAATGGAATGTTACGATACTAAATTATTGAATTACGAAGAGCATTATTAATGGGCCTCCCAAAAATAAATGTTGAGAGAGTGAATATTTAGAGTTCTACATGAGATAAAATAACATACTCAGCATTATTTATGATCTTTAACGGCCTCTGCTCTTCTCCTTTCCATTCCTGTTCCCTATTAGTTAACTTTTAGAAGAATTTTAGGAGAAAATTGATGTTTTTAAGAACATGGCCCTAAATTTTACCGCACTACAAACGCCGGACGCCTTCCAACACTGCGCCCTCTATACGAGAACCATCAAATCTCTGCGTTTCATCGTAGTAAGCAATGATATCTTGATGTTATAAGACGTGTTGCGTCGTCTACATCTAGCGCCAAGTGAGTTGCCGGCAAACTTCTTGAAATTCTTTGGCGTAGTGGGGGAATGCGCAGAAGACTAAATTTGGGTATCGTTGGTGGAATGGTACATGCGCAAACTTCCCCCCACTACGCCATAAAATTTCAAGATGTTTGCCGGCTACTGTAACTATGTGATGGCGCCAGGGTGCTCCTACTCTCTTCTTTAATTTACAGTGCGTGTTACCATATTGAATATTTAGTCAATGAGTGTTCACTGTACCGATCGGCCGCATGAGGTGCACTTTATTAAATTTTTTTTAATGTTTATAAAGCTTCATCATCATCCACAAATTTTATTAAAATGAAATAGTGAGGATTTCGTTTACCGATAAAATTCGCTTTAAGGCCAGGTCAATAGAACAGAACCTGATCGTTTAATGAGGACTGGAACATTACCAACGTATTTGAATCATTTGAAGAAAATGACAGATCGCTTAATTGTTTGTGCTACCGCGTTAACTACCACAATTGGCTGCGAAGGAATCGGCGATAGTCAATTGTTTCAGATTTTTATTATCTTAATAATATTAACATTGTTACTTAACAGCAATAGTATTATTATAGTAAACAATCAATAAAAAGTTTAAAAGGTTACTATTTACATATGTCAGAGATTAGTATAAATTTATTAATAAATAAAATAATATTTCAATTCAAATAGAATGCAGCATTCTAAACGCGCATGCAATCAATCGTGAACACAGTTTCCTCCACAATCACATGATTAATCAGATGCAAAGGGAGCGTGCGACCGAATAGTGCGTCGCTTAAAATGGCTGCCGAAGTCGCGTTCACAATGTTGCGCAAACTTTTGTGACTTTCCCAATATATGGGAACCCGCTGACTCTTTCCCCGTCGCTTCCATTCATACGGCACAAGTGCAAGACTGCCAACATGGCGCAATGAACGCGACGACTGCTGCCCGTGGCGCGGTGTCACTGGCGGAATTCAAATTCGGAAAACGCTTTCAGAAAAACATCGTGTAGCGTTTGAAAACAATCGAGTGTGAAGTGGCGGCTATTTCAAAATGGCCGCACCTCTATGAATATTACATTCTTAGAATAAATTATAGAATTTTACACAATTTATAAGAATGTGTAGGGGAGGGGGAGAGCGTTGGTACATATCAACGAAGAAGAAACAGGAAAATTGAAAAAAGGGCTTGATAAAAAAATATCATCATGATTTTTCTTTTTTTCACTTATATCAACAATTGATTGTCATAATATTATATAAGAAACATTAATATTAAAGTATAATTAATTATCATTTTCTGTAGGTTTTCTATGAAATATTTTCTTTTTTATTTTGGTTTTACATTGAATGAAAATTCAAAAATGAGCCTGTGCGTGATGCTCCAGGCGTAGATGTAAAAAACTAAAGAGAAAAGATTATTTTCATAAAATTTATGAAAAATTCATTATCATCGAGACTGTCTTTTAGTTATTCGATATTACTCTGGTGTCCTTATTGGTTGACTTACATATATGTATGTGCTTCAGCTTTGGGGAAGGTATGGACATGGACAGATTTATTTTATTTTTATTTTATTTTATTTTATTTTTTATTTTATTTTTATTTTTTTATTTTATTTTATTTTTTTTTTATTTGGGAAACAAACAGTACAATTTTAATTTTTTTTAAATAATATCAAAAAAATATTCGTGAGTATGACCAGTAAAGTTTCCTCGAAGCTGGTAAAAAAAAACTAAATAAAAAACAATGATAAAGAATATGTGATAAATAATAAATATTTCAAACATTTAAATTATGATAATGCTTAAAATGGCAGGGGTGGGGAGAGGGAGGGAATAGGATTCAATTAAAGAAGTATCAAATCAATAGTCATAAATGAGATTACGGAGTTTCTTTTTAAATAAAAGCAAATTGTCAGTAAAAATGTCTAGATTATTTGTAGAATTGTATTTTGTTGTGTAAGATCCTCACGGACTACAAGGAAGCATTAGTGCAGTGTACCAGAACTCTCCTATTCCATACACTGTACTACTGAGTAATTTAAAACCATTTTTTTTTTGTTATTCTATAACATTCAGTTTTTTTAGTTGTAATTGACGTTTTCACGAAAACGTGTCAAAAGAGACAAATATAGCCAAATTTTATAAAATGAAAGCCTAGTAGAGTAAGGATGAAAAAAATTAGAAAAAAATGAAAGGCTGATCAAAGCATGGTGAATATAATTAAAAAGGATCTCTTAGATACATAAATAATATCATATTGAACGAATTACTGAGTAGAAAAGAGATGGGAAAAGAAAGATACAAGATTTAATGGCACTTAAAGCAGAGATGTCCGCAAATGACTTGACATGACCATGTAAACTAGATGGACTAGTGGTAAATATTATGAATGAGATGGTGTGAATGAATGAGGCGAGAGTTGTATTAGAATAGAAGAGTGTGGCACCCCATCCTCTCTTCCTAACCCCACGGGAAAATAAGTAAATACAATGCGACAATCGGATCGATTCTCATTGGTTTGCACTATCATAGCAATCATATTGTAACCACTATTATACAACATTATACACTACGTCAATTTTGACGTTAATGAATTTTATATAAAATAAGTACTATTTTCATTTTAAAATATGGTAGAAATCAGTTTGTTTCTTCCACATACACTAGGTTCTTCATCTAAAGTATGCAAACATTAAAAAATATATTTTTTCGATATAATACTAATATAAATTTTGACATTTAATAGATGTCTCGACATTTCTTACAGAAAATTATAAGTACCTACGCTCTGCCTATTTTGTCTCAGGACATTGTAACAATGTTGTTATCCCGAGAACAGGCGGAACACACTGCCGGTCATATCATGTGACGAAGTTAAAAATACTCGCAAAATAAATACACACTTGACAAGAAACGAGATTAAAAATACACGTCGTGGTGTTGATACAAGTATTACCTTAATCCGTTTACTGCAATTGGTCGATTTACTTGTCAATTGATTGCTAATTTATTAAAATCTATTCGAATTCGTAAGTGAGTCGTTGGCGAAATCTCATAGCTAGATAATTCTTTACATTTTTTCACTACATTAATAAATCACTGTACCGCGCAGGTATACGTATGCATTTTTTCCAATTCTTTACATACGTAAAAGTAATCGAAGGTTGTGAAATATAGAGCCATGTAGTATATGGGCATATGAATTAGGTGCCAGTACTACTTATATCCTTCAGCGGAAAACACGTTACGTTTTACTGTTGTTTTCTCCATTTTTAAACCAGAGCTTCCGTTGCAATTAAATTCAACAACCTTATTTTTTGTACCTTGTATAATATTTTGGAATGATTTAGACTCTTTACTCTTCGCGGACGATATAGCTAAGTTGACGCCCACAAGGAAGGACCTACAAGAGTGGATAAATTCCTTCAATGAAGAGTGCACTCAAGTAGGGATGAAGATTAGTACTGCCAAAACAGAGGTTATGGTCGTAGGAAGAGACCAAGAGCAGTGCTCGATCAGCATACAAGGGACCCAGCTGAAGCAAGTCGAAAAATTCAACTACCTTAGGGTGGAATTTTCTAGCGACTGGAGGCAGGAAAGTGAAATAGATAGAAGAATCGGAACTGCAGCCGGCGTTCTACGCTCTTTATATAGTGCGGTGATAAGAAAATCCGAGCTTAGTGTCAAGGCAAAACTGACTGTTTTCAAATCTGTGCACAGGCCCACCCTAATATATGGCCATCAAATTTGGATCCTGACGGAGAGAGTGAGATCAAGAGTCCAGGCTGCCGAGATGAGTTTTCTAAGGGGGGTAGCGGGAGTCACACTGATGAACAGAGTGAGAAGTGCCGACATAAGGCACACTCTCGGCATGGAGCCCTTACTCCTGCACATAGAAAAATCACAACTGAGGTGGCTTGGACATGTGCTCAGAATGCCAGAGGAACGATTACCAATAAGAATCCTCTTGGCAACCCCGGAGGGAAGACGGCCGGTGGGTCGGCCCAGATTAAGCTGGGAGAGACAAAAAAAATGTATTTGAAATACATTGGACTGGTTGACTCAAGCAGAAGCAGCGAAAGACAAGGGATCATGGAAGCACCTTGTCGAGTCTTTGGGTCCCCGACCCTACTAGGACAATCGGAAGAAGATGATGATGATGATTTAGCATCTTACTAGCCCAAGTATCCCAGAAGTGTGATGGTACTAATATAATACTCAGCCAATTTTTGAAGCATTCGGCCAGTCTGACTGAAGAAAGTGGATGAAAAACACAAGATTTTAAATAATAATTTGATAATGATAAATTTAATCGATGATTGCTGAGGCTTAAAAGATGCAATAGGTATCATATAACTTTCTTGGGCTAAAGAAAATACTTTCTTCCAGACACCATTTTCATGATTCAATGGAACAATGGCATGCCACGATAATTTGTATTCTACAATTTGTATCTTCATATACACATTCTACAACTGTACCAAAGATGACAACTAAATTCAATCAACAGCACGATAAATATCTTACTCCCCTTTTGTGCAATGATTTAGAAAGAAAAGTGAAATAGTTCAAAACAACATAGGTCTTCAAAATTTAAATAGGTACGTAATTATTCATATTCACGAGACCCTTGGAATGGACTTGCTACTCCTATTCATAGAAAGGTCTCAATTATGGTGACTTGGATACGTCTTGCAAGGGCCAAGCTGAGACTTGGCGTTACAGAATTGTGACAGCAAATAGATAGGTCAAACCGCGAGAAACATAAATACGAAAATAAAAGAACATCACCGCCGCCTAAAATTACTTCTCGGAATTCGCTAACCATATAATTGATACCAAACATTCTTTCAGTCAGTCAATATAAAATAAAACTATTCCACTGGGTACCTCATTAAAGCATTGAAAACGAACAATTTGCAGACCTTTGAAATCCCAAAAAATAATAACTTCTAAGAAAATATTTATGAATAAAATCACGTTCGACAACACGTCCCTGATATTAATTAGGCTTGTTTCCGTTAATGACCGAGAAACTCTCTACTCCGTAATCCACACCCCTACCCGAAGAGGTTGACAATATTTTATATTTAGGTTAGTTATCAATTACACCTGATAATGAGAGAAACTGCTTCTCTCGAAACTAAAGTAGTGAAAAAATAACTAAACGCGTGCGTATTACAAAGTTTACGTAAATCAAAATAATATTAATTTTAATCATCGAAAGAAACTGCCATAATCGAGTAATTGCACAACTGCACACAAGTCTGGAATAACTTGGAAATATCGTGTGCGCGAGGGCATACGAGAAGATTCGAGAAGAAAGTTCTCTATATAAGAGACGACGGCGTCGTCCACCAGACAATTTTGTTGTGACAGCTGTGATTGACCTTAGAAGCGAAGACTAAATACAAGCGAAGTGCGAATGAAATGGCGTGAATAAAGTGTACCGGAGAATATTCTCGTGCGACGATTAGTGCGAATTACGGAGTAGTGTTCCAGCTAAAGCGTGTGTTTAGTGACTTTTTAGTGGCTAACAGTGAAGCTGATCTGCAGTGCTTGGTATCCAGGATGTCCGATGTATGCATGCAGAGTGAACTTTTGATGAATGTCAGCAAATCGAAAGTGATGGTATTCGAGAGAGACGAAAGAGTGACTAAGTGTGATGTAATTATAAACAACGAATGCTTAGAACAAGTGAACGAGTTTGTGTATTTGGGAAGTATGTTTAGTAGAGACGGCAAGGCTGAGAATGATATCGAAAGGAGAGTAACTGCGGGAAACAAAGTTAATGGTGCACTAAATGCAATTATGGCCAATAAGAATCTGTCAAAAGAAGCAAGACTAGCGGTACATAATGGCGTTCTAGTGCCAACCCTTATGTATGGAAGTGAAGCCTGGAATTGGCAAAAGAGGAATGAAAGTAGACTGAATGCGGTTGAAATGCGGTCACTAAGACGCTTGTGTGGAAAATCTTTGGTCGATAGAGTGAGGAATGAACAAATTAGAAGTGAATGCAATGCTGGCTGTAGTGTGGTAGATAGAATAAAGAAAGGAGTGCTGAGATGGTTTGGTCATGTGGAACGTATGAACGAGGAAAGGATGGTTAAGAAAATATATGAGGCGAATGTTGAAGGCAACAGGAATAGAGGGCGTCCGCGAAAGACCTGGCACGATCAGGTACTACAAGTATTTGAGGATGGCCCTGTTAAAAGCCGCAACAATCGTAGAACGTGTATGAGAAGATGTATGAATGTGGCCGAAGCAAAAGTGGTGTGCCAGGATAGAAGAGTGTGGCGTTCAATCCTCTCTGCCTACCCCTGCAGGGAAACGGCGTGATGGTTAGTTAGTTAGTTAGTTAGTTTATAAACACAAGGTTTAATTGATTTTGAATGTTTCATTTGGATCCCACCGACGCGAATCCATGACAATATTTCAAAGAGAAACGTAATCATTCAAAAAAATATATTTTAATGTATTTATTGAAGGGCATTCTTCAAACATTTTTCCCATTTTTCTACTGACATGTTTCGATGCTTACATTCGTTATTCGATACCCCTGGATATCACATTTATTGGTATTTCTGGCCCCAGAGACGGCGCTGAACATCTCACGTCCATAATGCAACGTGAAATGCGGTCCACGTCTGTGAAGCTGCATTTACCGAACTGTTTATTACGTAATTACACACTTCTTCAAACGTGGATAATTGACATGCAATTTGGTAACGGCGTTTGAGTGCATCCAATACCGGGTACTACAAAAATAAACCTAGTCGCTACACTATTACCGATTTAATCCTCAGCACACGGTGATTGAAAATATCCTTTAGCAGCCATGATGTAGACTCCAGAAACCGCAAGTAATAGGCTCTTTTTAAGTATTTCAAATGAGAAAAAATGCATTTACTGGCTTAAGTGACATTATTAATTAAAATAATTATATGCGTAGCTCAATCAAATCACTTCATCGGGTGTTTTTTTCTTGTTCATGTTAAGAAATAATGCAAAAGTAAAAAGGAAGCAATTGTGGGGGTTTGAGAAAAAGCGAAAAAGATTTTTTAAATACGCATATACTGCGACCCTTCTTAATACTGTGACTGTTTTTCCTAATTCTTTTTAATATTTTTTTATGAAAGCGTTTAATTAATTCTAACCTCAAAACTCAACCGTCACTTTTAAAATAATACAAACCGACAGATGTCACCGGCATGGTCCAATAAAATAACGCGTCAGCATTTTAAATATATTATTTTGAATAATCAATTGTTATATTAATGCCTGATTATTGTATTGTCATCCGAAATACGTCTCTCTGCCAAATTTCAATGAACGATTGTTGGCCAGGAAGTGAGTCAAGTATTGATTGAAAGATTTGTGCCCATCCTTGACGGATACATAAATTAAACTTGAAAAGCGTGTACAAAAAAGATAATTATTAAACTATAATTTGTTTATTATATTCTCAAAATATAATGTAATCATCAGATATCATCCATATCGACCCTGCTTTGAACTTTTCTTCATATAATTAATTAGAAAGACAATATTATTCGTATTTTTGATATTCTTTTCATTGCCAAATTAATGTATGAGTATAATCGCTATTTATTTTACTACAAATGCTACTTTTCATATGCTTAGCTTCCATCCAACGTTTCTCAATTAATAAGATTCTCTTGACAAAGTGTTTTTTAAGATTAGCTAAAACATTGATTTTATATTGCGCGTATTAACAAACAATTACAGGTTTTATTAAATTGGTAGAAGATAAATTCTTCTATATTACATTGCTGTTGTGTGGATCTTCATTCTTCAGGAAAAATGAAAATAAATTAAAAACTAATATCACGCAATTAAAACTGAATTTTTTCATCTCTTAATGCACACACGTAAACTATCATTACTCAAGATATCTTTGAGCGGTGTGTAATTAAAAAATAATTAAACGCTTCCATAGCTTGATTTCGAATGTACATACATGTTCATATAGTACTGCATACATCATATTTTGGTCTATTCCGTGTTCGAATATGAAATGAAATTAGAGTTCAACTCTTGCACATGTACTGAACTATTTAGAAATTATAAACCAATTAAAGTAACGTGTTAAAAATATACTTTATGGCGCTGGAGAAGAATGGTAAAAGTGAGATTTTAACTGAAAGTGCCGAGAAAAATATTATTTTGTATGAACTCCACGTGGTGTCCACACGATTTTTCAGAAGGCCTCGCGGGAACTGCCGCGATAAAAATATTATAATTAACTAACTAACTAACTAACTAACTAACTAACCATCACGCCGTTTCCCTGCAGGGGTAGGCAGAGAGGATTGAACGCCACACTCTTCTATCCTGGCACACCAGTTTTGCTTCGGCCACATTCATACATCTTCTCATACACGTTCTACGGTTGTTGCGGCTTTTAACAGAGCCATCCTCAAATACTTGTAGTACCTGATCGTGCCAGGTCTTTCGCGGACGCCCTCTATTCCTGTTGCCTTCAACATTCGCCTCATATATTTTCTTAACCATCCTTTCCTCGTTCATACGTTCCACATGACCAAACCATCTCAGCACTCCTTTCTTTATTCTATCTACCACACTACAGCCAGCATTGTATTCACTTCTAATTTGTTCATTCCTCACTCTATCGACTAAAGATTTTCCACACAAGCGTCTTAGTGACCGCATTTCAACCGCATTCAGTCTACTTTCATTCCTCTTTTGCCAATTCCAGGCTTCACTTCCATACATAAGGGTTGGCACTAGAACGCCATTATGTACCGCCATTGTGTACGTATATTAAATAAATAAAAATAACTTAGTTAAACACCACTTAAATTTATTATCAAATCCTACCAGGTTTCGCTACGACCGTAGCTTCTTCAGAGAGAATCATAACTGTTAGATTAAGTTAAGATTCTCCCTGAAGAAGCTAAGGTCGTAGCGAAACCAGGTCGGATTTGACAATAAATATAAGTGGTGTTTAACCGTGTTATTTTTATTTATTTAATTATAATGTCCCACCACCAAGTGTTCACTTCCTTCGAAAAAATATTATAACCTGTGAATTATTGGCATATTTAATGTTGTACAAATTATATTTAAACACGTTCGTAACACAATGCATATCTTAAAAATGTAATTGTAAACAAAAATACAGTCACCAAATAATGAAGCAAGGCCAATGCGAAAAACCACTTCTGGATGAGAAATATGGTGGCCATTACATCGACAAGAAAACTGCTCTTTAACAAAAGAAGTAAATAAAAGTAAAAAAAAGTAAAAGTAAATGAACACATTGCCTATTTTTTATGTATTCATCATTGTAGTTAAAGATAATAACAGCGTTATTGGTTGGAGACTTCCGATAGACACCAGGTTCGTCCATCTAGATGGTGATCTTCCAGGGAAACGAATTCCTCGACTTGCTTTACCTTCTATCACAAGCCTCTCCCTTTCATCTTTAAGTTCTGCGTCATGTGTTTAATAAGCGAATTTATTTATTTATTATATTGATTATTTATATATAGTTCATCAGTACGCGCATTAGAAATATTGGGAAGCCGATGTTTAGCCAATCTTCACCTTCGCGGGCCTGGTGATGCCATTCCATTGTGTTCCGTCTTTTAATTTTGACTTTATATTTTCCCGTATGTATTTTATAATTTCGAAAAAAAAAAGAATAACATTTCGCAACAGTACGCGGTGACGTCTAGACGTCCGCGGCGGCCGGACAAGCGCGCAAATTGTGGTTGTTAACGATTTACCTGCCATAAATCATAAAAACAAGAGGAATTGGCACAGTATAACATGCCCAAAGACATGCTGAAAATCGGCACATGGAATATTACGAGTTTACCGGGAATTCTGACGGAGAGAGTGAGAGCAAGGATGCAGGCTGCCGAGATGAGTTTTCTAAGGGAGTTACACTGATGGACAGAGTGAAAAGTGCTGACATAAAGCACACACTCGACATGGAGCCCCTACTCCTGCACATAGAAAAATCACAAATTAGGTGGCTTGGACACGTGCTAAGAATGCCAGAGAAACGAATAGCAAGAAGAATCCTCTTGGCAACCCCGGAAGGAAGACGAGCGGTAGGTCGCCCTAGATTAAACTGGGAGAAGCAATAAAGACTCATGCGGAAGCAGCGCAAGACGGGGGAATATGAAAACACCCTGTCGAGTCTTTGAGCCCCCAACCCTACTAG
The DNA here is from genome assembly GCA_016648135.1 of Agrypnia vestita. Lineage (NCBI taxonomy): Eukaryota > Metazoa > Arthropoda > Insecta > Trichoptera > Phryganeidae > Agrypnia > Agrypnia vestita. The sequence goes on along the minus strand of JADDOH010003293.1, from coordinate 97,073 downwards.
AACAAGGGGATGAAGATGATGATATTTTAAGAACATCGAGAATATAATATATAATAATAATCGTGGACCTATCCTATAAAACATAATACAAGGAAGGCTCGAGAGATCCGCAAGCAGTATTGCGGTGACAAGTCACGTGCCCCCGTGCATGCGGTCAGCGTACTGGCGCATGGCGGCTGGTATGCAGCTAACAGAATGAGCGGAGATATTCGCAAAGGTGAGGTAATCGAGTTTCGTAGATTGATCCTAGCCTCACGCACGGGCTAGCGGAGTTCCGTATTTGTATGGACAACTCGTATACCCATATTATTTGTAATTCCACTGTACAGGGTTGTCAAAACAGCAATCGGTATTTCTTCTTGAAAAATGTTATAATCCCACAGTTAAAAATAAATAACTTTTATTGTTTTCTAATGTTAATGTTGTTTAATCTTTTACATGAAGGAGTATTTTTTAACTATACATAAAGCACGCATTTTTTCAGATGAAAATGTGGGTTGTTTTCAAGACATTATTTTTCATGTATGACACCCCGAGTTTAAGACAGTCTAAAATACGTGCATTCTGAGATAATAGATTATGGATTAAATATGGATAGATTAAAAAATTTTGTTCTCGTAATGAAAAATAGTACGTAGGTACTGTAAGAATTAAAAGTTGAACTTTTACATATAAACAATACAAAATATCTTTTTTTTCATATTTCTTGTAAAAAAACAATCCCATTTTAAAGAGGATAATTCTTACATTCAGTTTAAAGAAAAATGGATCAAATGCAAATATAAACCTTTTTATAGTAAAATAAATGGAAAGTCATACAAATATAAAATTTTGGTGCGTTTTAGAACTAACGATATATAAAAATATCACATTTTTAACTGAAAAATGGATTTTTCGTAAAAGTAATAAATGATTATAACCGTTTAAATTATATAATATATAACTTAACTAAACGAATATCGTTTTATTTTTTATAAATGTTACTCAAGATGGCCTTGTACACTTTTCAAAGAAACTGTACAATCCATCGAAAAAATATTAGATTAACTAACTTTACTTCCCTTTTTCGTAAAATATTATTTTAAGAAATTTTTTAACCGACTATTCTCCTGTGTACCAGTATCTTATTGATTTTTAAAATTTGATATCAATGCTCTAGTATCATGTTATAAGATTTCAACTAAAAAATAAAAAAACGTTTTAATAAAAAAAAAATTACATCCTGATATCATCAATTTGATTAAATCTGCAAAGCGTTTGATTCGATCATAAATGACATCCCTGCATTAATTAATCATACTGCAAGAACGACCACGATACGTCTTCTAAAAACCGGCAGAATTCTGCTCGCATTTAGAGGCTGCGCGAGCACGTGACGCATGAACATGACCACCGCCTCGTATTGTGATGACCCTGCGAATGTGCGCTAGAGTGTGCGCGCGTGTGTAATACAACAATGGCGAGCTAGTGTGGGTGCCGGCTGATCTCACGAGAAATTGCTCCCCACAACAAACAAAGAGAAATATCCCGTTTGAATTAGCATAGTGAATGTTCAAACAATTCCCCACACACCAAAATGCGTGGACTCGGAGCTCGGCGCACAGCCCAGTGTACAACGTTGCAAACGTAACTGGCCGAGCTGTTTATTAACTAAGCGCTTGTAATATTTTAGTTGCAATGACGGCACCAGAGAGAGATGACGACCGCGGAAGACGTGGCATGACCACATTAAATGGAGGAGGAGATCAAATCCAGCTAAGAGCCTTAACAATCGTCGAGCTTGCATGCGGAAAAACGGAGTGGTAATAAGTAAGTAAGCAAAAGCGAAACGACTCTGATTACAGAAATGGTCACTTAGTAGTGATGGTCAAAACTATTATTTTAACAATCAACAATAAACGTTATTTGAGATTTGTACTGTTTTCTAGTCCCAATGGTTGCTCTAAAATTGCGAAAAATCATCGATTTTATGAATCACGAATCGTCGATACAAATTCCAAATGACGTTTATTGTATAACCGGTCAAAATAAAGATTTTGTTGTTGACCACTGGTCAAAACAGAGATTGACAGAATTAGTCCACTTCTAAAGTAGCAGTAAAGATAGTAAAATATAAAAGTCTACAACTATGTACGACATGGAAAAAATCTTGTGGTGATCGGGATCTACCGCGCACCCTATCCGTAATGTAGCAACCATTTCGGCCTATTAGGTTCAAGATAGGTCAACGCGCCTGTGCGGCCTCCTGCTCGCCGATACCAAACATTCCGTCGACGATTGTTGTACCCTCTACAAGTAATATTCGAAGCTCTACTTGACTTATTAGCAGTCTTCTTAGCTTGTGCACGTTCTCTCACTCACACTTTCATAGACGCGACCACACACACTGAACACGGAAGAGTTCTCTCGGTGAGGTGAGAATTCTTTTCTCCTCACAACTACCGAATCGGCAATCTTCCATACACCGATGCTTACATTAATCACTGGATTTTGATGCTTCTTGATCGATCCAAAAAAGATACAAACACGAATGTTGAAACTTAAGTTCGAAGTACTCCACCCCATCGCAAGACTCCATAACTATTGTTAAAATTGGAAACTCCCGCGGCTGCGAGTTGTGCAATGTCGCGCAAGAGCACTGGGTCTGGGTCCGAACTGCACAGGTAGGTAGGTGGAGTGGCCGCGACAGGTGGGGTGACGCCATAGCCTGCACTCAACAGGTTATGTATTGGACCAATCTTGTGCAGCGCCCAGTGCCTGCCTACATATCTACGCTAAACTAGTTACAGATTTAATCGAGCGCCGCCTCAGATTTAATGTCTCAATGTTTGTTTCGGCGACATTCATGCAACTTTGTTGCACTCTATCTCTCCTTCTCGGTTTACGTGCAAGAATCAATGTACAATTACATGTACAGTAGGGCTAGCGACCGCCAGACTTACGTAGGTAATTGTATCAAACCTGAAATATTTTCTGTACATGTACAGTATGTACACTATAGTTGGTAAGAAATTTTGGACATTATGACATTTGAGTTCAGGGGATTTTGGTAGATAGAGGTAATACAGATAGATAAGATATAGAAGTAATAAAGATGAAAAAAATGTGTAAGTAGAACATTTAAATACGACATATCAGGTAATATTTTTGTGGATACATATACAGGGTATCCCGTGTCTCGACGCCAAGCTGAAATCGGGTACTAGGCCAAGTCACCATAGTAATCAGAAAAATATTTTTAAAAAATCTAAGTTATGTGTTTTAAAAATTATAAGCATTTAAAAAAAATCAAAAAATCTACACCGGTATTTTCACTCCTGTTGTTACAAATCTTTATTTTTCTTCATTTTATTTATTATTATGTAATTCTGAATAATGCTTCTGTAAACTTTTGTCCAAAATTCAACGCCAACCGCTCCAGCTGGAAGAAAATGTCACTTTTTGACCAACCCAAATATTCAAAGTCAATACTTTGCCCAGTTTTAACTGACCGTTTTTTTTTTTTTTTTTAAATATTTTTCTGATAATTGTTATGACTTGTCCTATCACCCGATTTCGGCTTGACGTCGAGATACGGGACATCCTGTATATATATATATATATTTTTTTTTTCTTTTCTTTCAATCATACTGTTTTTTTATTACTTGTATTATATTATAAAATATAAAATTGTTAATTATAAATACCCCAGAACAAAAATAAGTGGTAATAAAATACATCCTAGCTGAAGAATCTGAAGTGAATGAGGATAACGCAACAATTCAGCACTCATGTGTGTAACAATTTATTTATAGGTATTTGTATTGTAAATGTGTCATTCGTACCCGCTGTAGTATTTGTAGGCAGCGGTAGTCAAAATAAAAAAATAAAAAAATATTATTCAAATTTTTAAAATCTTAAATAACGATACTGAATAATCGATGATATAGGAATCACTTCCGCCCGTTCCGGATCGGATGACAGCGGCACCCTTCTGTTAGCCTCGAGTATAATTATATTCCGAACGTTTTTATGTGAACGTACCTATATGTAGAGTCGCGTGGCATCTAAAACTCAATTAAATAAATTCAGATAAATTATAGACATCTCGTAGAGACGAAGCTATAAATGGGAAAGTATGTGTGGCCTGACGTGGGTGTTGCAGGGCTGTCGACCTGACTTGAGATTATCACTTTACACAATGTAACCTTCACCGATTCCACCGAGATCGCTCACACATCTATCAAATTTTAATAGTTGTATGGAGATGTGTTTTTTATCCACCTTGTTTTGAATTTTTATAACAATTATGCTGACGCCATCTGTGGTTTGAAAATTTGTCATTCCCATGAAACAGTAAAGATGTCGCCGTTGGTAAATGAGACTTCTAATTTTATTTATATTTTAAATAGCAATATTATTTTTATGTATCTGTACTGGTGTGCCAGAGCTAGCAGAAGAAACTTGGCCGGTAGATTCCTGATTACGTTATGAGCCTAAAATGTTCAATCAACCACGACCTTATATCAATAGTTATGGAGAAATGCAATATCAAAGTTTGCTTTTTTTCAATATTACTGACTTATTTTTTGCAAAAAAAATTAATTATCATTACAGTAACTTATGTCAATTATGAAAAAGACATTCGCTTTAATGCGAGTCGAATAAAGTATTAAAAATCTTGCAAAAATTGGAAAAAGTTTTTTTTTTAAAGGTTTTTAGTTTTTATCATTTTATTTGAGTTGAATTGAAGCAAATGAATTTTTCATAATCGATATAAGTTACTGTAATGAAACTTTTTGCAAAAACTAAGTCAGAAATATTGAAAAAAAATGCAAACTTTGATATTGCATATCTCCATAACTATTGATATTAGGTCATGGTTGCTTCAACATTTTAGACTCATAACATAGGCAGGAATTTACCGGCTTAGTTTATGCTGCTAGCTCTCGTACACCCTGTATACGACACATATAACATAACACATTAGAATATTATTTAATTTTTTACTCCTTTTTTCACAATATTTTTGAACATGTTAATAATAATTTAAGTTAATAAAGTTAATTAAGTCAATAAAATAAATTAATTATTAGGAACACAATTACTGGATTTTGTCCGCAGAAGGATCAATATCGCCAATTTAATTAATCTACAAATTATACACCATTCAAATAACATGCGACACATTTTATTTTTCTGCGTTTGCATTTTTTTTCTACAAATCGACCGACCAGTCTGACCACTCTGTCTAAGAACGCCTCGCTTTCAGCCAATTCTATTTTCTTTGCTCGAAAAACTGCGCGCCGTTCGCGCAATATTCTAAACACACTTTCATTTTCTATCGGTTGTTCTAGCTCATTACGGCTGACGTTTGCCCGGCAGATCACGGACCAGATGCAGCAGCTTCGGTAAATGGACCGCTCTCGTTAATTTGGTCCGAGCGGTCCAATCAAGAGCGCCTCGCTTCCACCTGTTGTGGCGGTTTTCGACGCAAGCCGAGGGCCAAACGCTACACATTCGTGCCTATTCCCACGGCTGTCCGGGTGTCTGAGCTAATTATCAAATATTTGAAATTATCTCGATACTTTTACTGGCAGTTGCGTCACTTTTAACGAGACACGGTCAAGTTGCTCCATAAAACAAAGAGGTGTCGTGGCAAATAGAATTGTCTAGTGTGAGTTTTTTTATTGATTCCATTAAGCTAATGAGGCAGACCCACGGACCACCAATATAAATAGGTACGGCTGGTTCCAATAAGCTTTGTAAATTTTATAACAATTATGAAAAGGTCAAACTAAATACTCGTAAAAAATATAAGGTATCCGTAAATAAGTCGTGCTTTATTACAAGAAGACGTTTTTACTGAAGAGACTCGGTTTGAAACAAAATGACTTTTTTTTTCAAAAAAAAAAAGTGTATTGTAAAAAATACGTTTTTTTTACCAGGAGATTTAATTATAACAAAATAAATACTTTTAACTGGAGTATTAATATATTTTAAACACACGCGAGGGAGAATATTCTTCCACTGTGACCCAACCCCCTTTCCCAAAGAAGGGGTTTAATTCATCTCTTTACATTTTTAGACTCTGCGGGCAGACGCTTAAAACATCACAAAATTTTGATTGTTTGGATCTGAGAGGATCGATAATAAGATTATTAAGGGGATGAAATATGGAAAAATTAACAAATCGATTGGGGGCTCTGATTATCTTTTATGAATATGAAAAATATTTTTATATGATCTCACAAATATATCGAAATTTTTTTAAATTATTTATGAAAAAGAGCAAAAGACTAATTACTATTATTAATGATGGACATTCGATTTTTCTAATTCATTTGTATGTGGGCTCTTATCATTAATATTAAAAGCTCTAGACTAGATGTAAAAGATTATAAACTATGAAAAGCCTTCACAATAATGTAAAACTGTAATTGTCGTCTAAAAAATAAATTCTCTGAATTTTCTAATCATATGATTTTCTTTAAATAGAGATGCGAACATGGAATACATGTCACACAATATTTTACTATTTTCCGAATAATCTAAACACTTATTCTATTAAAACAAGACTAACTTGCTGGTGTCCTAGAATGGGGCTCGAACCAGCAACCATTGTGATCATTAGGCAAGAGTTTTAACAACCACATAAAAAAGCTACCCAACTTGAAACTAAAGCCGTAAATGAAAACATCGCCAACTCTGTACCTTATAAAGAATCGATAATGAACCACAGCGCGTTCCCTAACACTTCACTATTTTTCTCTACATCCCCATTAACGACAACAGATCTGTAACTAGACTGTAAAATCGAACAGCGATGCCAGTCCACCATCAAAGAGAAAAGCGTGTGAAAGCAATATTATGAATGAAGCGATGTTCGCGCCCGTGAAATGTTGGTAGTGACATTAAAGCCATGTATTCACTAGGGGACAAATTGTCCCTCAACAGCACACGCGGCATAGAGTCTACGTGACGTTGCAACGTCGTGCACTGTTCCGCGACCTCGCGCACAACATAGCGCGGCATTTCTACGTGCCGTGGCAACGTTGCCATGCGCACGGTACCCGAGCGTACTCACTGCAACATTCCGCGGAGCGTCAGTACCACGTGGTATGTTTACAAGTGAATACGCATGCGCTGTATCTGTCAAGATGACAATGCGGGGAAACGAAATCGTTCTCGAACTCATCGAGCTGTATCGATCGAAGATCGCAAAGAATGTCCGTCCTTCTTTCTCTTTGCAGTAAATAATTTCGCATTCTCCTCTTTTTTCTCCTCTTACTTTTCGATAAACTCATTAACATAAACAGATACGCGGCTATCATCATAACCTCATAGAGCGATATATTTCCGTGACGTCTGGAAAACAATAATTATTTGCAAAAAGGACCTTGTTTTTAATAATATTCAATTTACTACAGTAAAACCTCGATAATTTGAAATTGCGACCCAAAAAAACATTTCGAATTGCGCGGAACCCCGTTTTTGCCAAATGTGATACCGCAGCTGTCATCCATAACCTCTTCGCATGACATTTCCGCGACAAGATATGCGAATCCCGGTGTGTACACGTCAATTGACCGCGTCATTGTCCCCGAAACATGAGCGTAGATGTTGATGCGACATGTCGAGCGGAATGTTTCGCGATTTGTCCCCTAGTGAATACATGGCTTAAATCATCCGGGGCTCGGGGTCAGTGCTTGGCCGAGGATTGAGTCATTTCTCTAGCCGAGAATTTAAACACATCGGAGGCCGCACTTCGTCACTTTCACAAGTGACAGCATCACCACTTTCGGAGACTTGGTGACATCACGTGTTCATATAAACGATTTTGATCTTTGTCGCTTTATTTTGGGTCCTGCAGGTTCGAGCCCGAGTCAACGAGTTCACAAATTAGCCGAATTCAAAGAATTAAAAAACGAAAAAACAACTGCTGTAAGTAAATTCACAGGGTTGCCGACAACACCCCCAACTGCATTTAGTCATTATTTTGACTTGATCTTGGTCTCCTGGTTCTAGGACACCACCGAGTTAGTCCTATTGTATAGCAAAAGCGTTTAGCTAAGCATGAAAGTAAGAATACTGATGTGACACGTACTCCGTGTGTGCTATTAAAAAATTAACACTACATTTTTTGACAAAATATAAAGTTTTACATATTTTTTTATATTTTTATAAAAAAAATTAACTCTTTACAGTTGACTCAAAAGCTTCTCCAGTAAGACGTTACTCTCTTACCGATTTTCTTCTACTAACATCCCTGAATTAAATTCCAGGAGATTAACATTTTGGTTAGCTCTGTTTGCAAATTATAATTATTATTATTAATATATACTTTATTGCAAGATCAACTTCGAAGTGTAACCATTACAAAAATAGTCTTAATTGTGAAGCGTAAAATCGGTTCTAATTATACTCCTATTATATCTAGATCGACGTGACTATTTTCTGCTCGCAACCTCATTTTCATCATCATCGAAGGTGCTGCCGAATTTCCAATTAACTATAAAAAATAATACATATTGAATAGAAAAAATAGTGTTTTTAAAGAACACATTCTTTTTAATGTGTTGAGACATGCTTTGAATAAATAGTTTTATTTTAAGGCCTTTCAAAGCACACAATACAAATAAATAATAAATTCATAGAAAAAAGCAAGTAAAAGAAAGAAAACGCTATATGGAAACAGAATATATAATAGAATAAATTAGTGTAAAAATACAGTTCACGGAAAAATAAAATTCAGTATAAATATAGGTAGGTAATACATTTGAAAAAAATGTAAACACACAATAGCCTTCCTGACGATTGGAAATCAAGTTAAAAAAGCCAATTAAACTGCAGTAAATTTTTTTTTAATCAAATAGCGATGAGTTTTCTTTTTCTTTGATGCAAGCATTATTTTTATCGGCATTTTTACTGAAGTAGGTATATATATATATGAGTATGAAATTGATACATTATAATATGTAAACATATACAAAAATTCAAAATTCAGGCAAAGCTGGGTAGTGTGACTGATTCTATATAAGTCAACCATAAACTGCATGTATTTTTCTGCGACCTAAATAAATGTTAATTTCTATTTTTTTGTACACAAAGGTGTCCCGAACCATTCATGTATTTAATCCCTCGGTCGTGAAGGAAGTCTTCAAAAACGACACAATGCAATATTTCATGTTTCGGAATTCGATAACCCTGATCATTTGTCGCCTTTTTTATTCGAACCCGTGGAAGCCGAAAGCTGTAATTTCAACAGCGACCATTCCAAATGTCTCTATCTTTTATTGGAGCTGGCGGCGTGCGCGTGGAATGTGACAGGAATTATCCGAGACACAAATTGTCAAACTTTCCGTGACATATAAACAAATATTTAATTGTTATTTATCATCTATTTTATTTAATACTAGCGACCCGGCCCGGTTTCGCCCGGTACAGTTTTGTCCGTGTCTTATTTTTTTAATCCCGTCATATCTACTAAGATGTTTAATTTAACTAAAATTATAGTTTAATATATACAGTAGAGGCTCGATTAACCGGACTAATTGTTGTCGTAAAGCATTCGGATAATCGAAAATCCGGATAACTGAATGTATAAAGAAAAGCAATTTTTGTACATGTGTACCACACATGTATTATTAATTATAGAAAGATAACTTACCTCATCCGCGCACACATAATTCCAGATGTTTATTAAAAAAAACAAAAACGAATTAAAAATAAATAAAAGTGATTAGTAATTAATTTATTTTATCTTTAAAGGATAACACCAAACTCTTACGCTTTGGAATTTTTAAGCATATACTTGACACGATGCAATGCAGCAGAGTAATGATTGTACCTAACTGTCAAAAACAATAACGAAACGCGTGGACAGTGCTCGCGCGGCGCGTAAGCACAGTTGCGACATGTCAGTGCACGCACGGATTAAACTACCCACAAAGTTATTTGATCGCGGTTGACAATCCGGATAATCGCGAATCCGTATAACTGAGGTTCGGATAACCGAGTCTCGACTGTACCTTAATAAGTGCCAATAAAAATAATTAATCACCTTCTCGTAAAAAATCACCCAACTCCTCCTTAACTTCAGGTTCTCAGGTTGGTACAATAGCCGGCAAACATCTTGAAATTTTACGGCGGTGGGCGAAGTTTGCGCATGTACCATTCCACCAAAGAGACCCAAATTTTGTCTTCTGCGCGTTCCCCCACTACGCTAAAGAATTTCAAGAAATTTGCCGGCAACTGTATATGTTTATGTATATGTTAATTTATATAGCGCCATTTTTGCGTAAGAGACGCTTCAAGGGAGCTTCACAGGTGCGACATCACGAAAAAATGAGTTTTTAGGCTTAGGAGTATAATCCCCTTAAAAACGACTGAATGTGCAGTGTTGTCAAAATAGATTTAATTTGGTAACATTTTGAGAAGGCCTGCCGCGGTGAATAATGGGACGATCTGGGCGGCTGGTTTTATCCCTTCGTCTTCTTCATCTTATTATTTGTGGCGGTTCGTAATAGTGAAACATTAGCCGCGGAATGTCCCGGACCTTCCCGCGGGAGAATTAACGGCGGCGATAAGCGCGGCGCACAATGCCCCGGCGGGTACCCTGGTGCCCACAGGGTCGAGGGTAGCGAGGGTCGGTTGTGACCCTTTTGACTTTTTGGAGTAAATTAATTGAGAAAAATATTTTGACGAAAATATGCCTGTAAAGGAGTCTAAATCTTACAAAAAAATATTTTTTATTTATTTGATTTGTGCCAAAGAGAATGAATTTTTAATGTTTTATGTATATAAAAATTACTATTATGATATTCTAAGGTTTTACAAAAGAAAAACCAGAAATATTGGAAAAATGCTTAATTTGATGTCCCTTATCTCCGTTACTGTCGACATTTCACCCAAATTGCAAACAATATTTTTTATTCAAAATTGAATGAAGAAGACTCCCCCGAAGCTTTTGCTACTAGCTACGAAACACCCTGTATAGTTAAATAATAATAAAGATGGGTAATCAATACAGCCCCATTTTTGTAAAAATTTCACCACGAGGGCGCTTTATACAAAAACTGTACATTAATAAAATACTATTTTAAATTTAATTTCGCACTTATGGAAATGATTTGGAAGTGAAGTGAGTAAAAAAATAATCTGTGTACATTTTAGATAATTTGGCGATTTTTTTTTTGTTGTTTTGAAAATTACATCTTTATTGGCATTCTGTAAAGAACTGAAGCAAAGTATAAAATTCCAATATAAAAAAACCGTCATTTTGGCGGTCTGGTAAATTAATAATATTATTATAACTTATGCTGTAATTTCAGACGATTTTGTTCATCAAATTTTTAAATCTAAATATAATTAATTTCGTTGTCTGTCCGTAACTTGCTGGAATGACAACTTTAGATAATTAGAAGGACACGCAATCAGCGCGTGGCGCGGTCACGCAAGTGTTGTTATTAATTATTATCGTATGTATGACGATGTATGGCTAGTTTAATTCATGCATATAACAAATCTGATACGCATAAAAATTAGTTTTGAATTCTAAAATATAATTGCCGACATTTTTTAAATGTTTTTAGTGCGGTGTGGTGAGTCAGCGTAATTAAGAAAACAAATTTAATTTAACCAGATATAATTTATGGTATTGCGACTAGTGATATCAATATTTTTAATTTAGATTAAGCTGTCAGACCACCCATGTTGTCGCAGAAAAAGTGTGACTATACTGCTGGCTCTGTTATAAGAACTCAAGCTGTGTGTAGCACAAAACACGCTACTGAAATTCATCTTCAAATTGCCAAAGAGACCAATGTCGGATGTTTTTTCAAGAGACTACTAGTAGTAACAAAAATTGTCAAAAAATAGGTAAAGAAAAATTATTCAAGGAATCTCCCAACTTATCTATTCAATACCAATGACTCCTAGAGTTGCTATGAAATGCCAAAAATAGCAGAACCTTACAGGAAGACATCTTGAGGGGTTATACAACCCTGGAAGAGTAAAATTTAGCTATAAATTGGGTTATTTAAAAAAAAGGTGATTAGTTATTTTTATTTATTTTTCTGACATATTAAACTATAATTATACTGGGAAAATTTTGATTTATTTTTTTAAACGATTTTTATTTAAACAAATGGATTAACGGATTAAATCCATAGGTCACATTGTAGATATTTTATTATTTAATAGTAGATGAACATCTTCTCTGTCTCGTACAAACGAGCATCGGGGAAAGTTGAATCTCAGTCACGGGGGAGGAGCTCCACGGAAATAGACATGACGTGGCATTATTTGCTTTTTTTTTTCAAAAAATTTCCAATAAAATAATACTGTCACGAGTGATAAAAAGTGCAGAGAACATTCTAGAACTAATCTTGTGGATAAGTGTGTGAAACATTTAGAGTGAATTTAAGAAGAGTGCTCCGATTTAATTCGTGTCCAGTGACCTTGTTTGATTAATAAAACTTTAATTAATTTTAAGTGTTTCATTTGCTTCCCACAGCTACGATCCCGTGACAATATTTTAATATAAGTCCACTAAAAAAAATTCATCACCTCCTTGTAATAAATCACCTAAATTTTATTCTGCCAGGGTAGATTATCAACCCCTTAACGATTCGTCGCACGAGGACTACATGCCAAAAGAAGCACGTCTTTTATGCACCCAAAATATTTAATTCACTTCCCAAATGTATAAAATATATTATTCGAGCTGATTATTATCTGAATGTCCTGGAGGGGCGCTATTGCCAAGAATATTTCGACGGTGATGAGGATGAGCATCTTGTTGGAGTGGAAATTTCTTAATTTTCTGGTTTGAAATGCCGTCTAATAGCATAAAAAATGAAGCATTCAATGGAAAAGTATTTACTGCCACCACGCAACCACGCTAACCTCATTTTAGCGAATGCTAAATGGTTTCCCACGAAACTTGTTTTGGATCAGAAACCAAAAAAATGCTTAATTTGCACAACCACCCATTGTATTATTTAAATTTGTTTTGCAATGAACACATCACGCCTTAAAACATACGGAGTTTAAAAAGATATTAAATTCCAATCAAATAAATATACTATTTATGAATAAATGTACCTCAATTAGTTAGTTAGTACCTACTTAATTTTTAGGTATGCTAATCAGAACAATATTTTTTGTCCAGAATGGATTTTGTCATCTTAGAAAGAAAGGCATGACTCAAAATAATTAATATCATTTATAACATTATACAGACCCAATATCTACTAAAATAACTAAAATTCTCCCTCCCAATATTAGACTCGCGTATTATACTAATAATAACTTCGACGCATCAGAGTCAGAAAGTCAAACTAAATACTAAAAATTAGTGTCTTAGGTCAACTTGGTTTAAAGGAAAAGTTCGTTTAATGCATGGATTTTTACGGAAAGGATTGTTTGATTAGTGGAGAAGGCAAAAATTTATGCTTTACACGAAACATTACTATAAACCGTCCCTTAGTAAGTCGCGATTTGATACCACAACCCAAAATCATTTTAGTTTTCTTGGTATTAAATTCTATAATAATCTCCCCCTAACAATCAGAAAAATAACTGATCAAAATAAATTTAAAATTGAAACCAAAAAACATACACACAATTGAAAATATCAGTTCACAACAAAGTGCACCTTCCACTTCAATACAGTCATCAAATAAAAACGGAATTAAAGGCTACTACTACTTCTTACTAATATAATATTTCTTTGTATATCGTATGTAATCATTTTTATACATTCAATTCTATTTTATACTATTTAGGTTAATGCATATTTATAACTTTACACCTGCAATACTCCTTCTCTATACAGGATTATTTTATATGTTTAATTATATTATTTTATGTAAAAAGAACAAATAAATAAAAAAATACAAATAAAAAAATTAAAATACGTTTTGTTTTATTTATTGATTTATGCAAGAATAAATACTTAAACTGGATTATAAATGTGTCTTAAATATATCCGACTATATACTAAGGAAGGGGTTTAGTTCAACTCTGTACAATTTTATACTCTTGTGTTGTAACCGATTTTTTTCATTTTTAAAAATTAGGTTTTTTAAAAATGTAATTGACGAGTAACACTAAAGAGAATTAGCGAAACAGACCGTAATTACATTTAATTTTAATTTTAATACTTTTTATGATCGGTATAACAAATATATTTCGAATACACACTATGCATCAAGTGAACAACATTCCGCAAAAAGTTTTTTGTCTATCAGCTGGGTCATAGACTCGATTAGTTAGCAAAAATCTGAGAACCAACACACGGGTAGGTGCTCGGTTGGCAAACGTAACCAATGCTCGATGATCATAAATTACAAAATTCGCAACCTGTCATAACCAACGGTCTATGGTTCTTTGTGCGAAGAACATCAAATTGACTGAAATTGGAGCATGTTCTAAATTCCTCTTATTAGAATATATGTATAGTCAAGTAGATCATGTTTTGTTCTGATAAAATACGATTAAAAAATAAGAAGGACCAGTGAAAGGCTAACAAGATCTAAAACAGTTACGGTGAACTTTTCACACATATAACATCTACATCATACATCATCCCGACAAACACCGCATACAAGTATAAATACGTATCTCGCCGTGATGCCGTGGATTTTTGTGACACGCCACCGAGCGTGATTAGGTATTTTCAGATTTTTTGACTCGCCGAGCCCAAAAGATTCACATCTAGAGTCTAGTCCAAGAAGAACACAGACATGGATATGCGTGGAAAATATTGAAACAGGCTTACAAGACATAAATGCATATACAACATATCGTGTCGGACAATAACGACGGCACCCAGAGATAGATGATCCTTAATGGTAGGTAGTTTCATTGCTTCAGAGTTATGTACGGCCATAAAAGACGAAGAAGGAAGGAGTGATTTCACACTGCTTAGCATCTACATAAATAAATACATCCTTATACGGTTTAATCCAGAGGTGAAGATACTTTCAATCTCTCTAGTAAAAGATCACCAATCGGCAACGAAATTGGCTTGTTTAGTGACCAGATCTGATAGTTGAGAAACAATCACCATTCCCACATATTAGAAAACAAATTAACATAATACTACCTATGTCTCCTGTGTAAATTAAAACATTTATAAAAAAACATACAAATACCTTTCAGAATCTTCAGTGAAGCAATTTTTGGGCTATTCTATTTTCTGGCCGACATTTCGGATGCCATTACATGGTCCATTTCAGATGTCGCAATCAGCGAGCAACCTACCTGAAAATAAGCGAAAATAAAATCTATTAGTAAAACATTAAGCCATATAAATGGTATAATTACAGTAAAATACATGTATAAAATTCTGCATTGTTCCTCAGAATAACGCGAACGGCGAAAGTGTCAAAAAAATTAAGCTCGCATTAAAATAATGCAACCGAAAATTGGGTAACACAGTTAGATAATTAAAAGCACCCAAACAAATACCGGTAGTTCATTATGCTAATGTAGTGAAACCAAAATCGTTTCTAGGTTTAACAAAGTCAGTGGCCGAATAAATCATTATTTAAATTCATCATGGCTGCCCCAGTGACTGACCTGTCAATCGCGATTACACCTCCATTGTTTTCTTCGTCCGCTTACCGAATATTACAACGGTTCCCGTTAGTTCATCTCTTCCACGCGTTCGATTATTGCACACGTTGTTAGCTAAATTCGAACATAGTCATTTAGAAAAACTAACATCTATTTTTCGTTGGAATCTTTGCAATGCAATAATGAAATCTATGGTTTGTATTTTGTAAATATTAATATTCGAAGGGTGAAAGAGAGATGACTTTGAAGGCTAGTCAATGTGATGCAATATAATTATTTATTTTATTTATCTTCGTAGGAAGAGCCTATGCGGAGATGAGCAGCTGACAATATAGTGAGAACAAAATAATATAAATATAAAACAAAATACTACATAACTATAAAATATGGATAGTAAAAACAGTAGATATTAACAAGATTTTCTTAACAAATTTTAATATCTTCTTCGTCCATAATCCATATAGATAGATCCATAACCCTCCCTGACTTCCATAAATAAAACAATATAATGGTTATTTGGCGACCCTAATTTATAAAGCTCATCTGTTTCTAAACTGCACAACAAATACCACGGATCGTGATCACGACTACTCTTATTGAGAGTAAAATGAAGAATTCATTAAGGGGGAATACCTACCTACAAAGCGCGAAAAAAGACAATATTTGTGAATTTTTTTTAAGAAAACCTATTTAAATTATGGTATTGGTATTATTTTTACATGAAAGTATACGCTTTTAAGAATATGATAAAAAAAAATTATAAAAAAATATTCAACATTGGCGGAAAATTCTTGGGTTTTATCGACTGCCGAAAAAAAAAGTCCTCCGAGGTGACCACTCCCATTTCCAACACTCATCTGTAATCATCAGAATAAAAAAAACAAAAATCAAAATTGACAATATAATTTAGTCTTTGACGTAGGTGTTTTTAAAAATATAGATTTTTGACAAAATGGCGGGCGTTTGAATTTAAGGAAAAAAATTTTTTTTTAAGTTTTTTAAGGAAAATTAATTTTTAAAATTTAAGGAAAAGTTTTTTAAGGAAAATTTCGGGTTTAATATGCCGATAAAAAAAACTAAGTCACTTAAAAAAATCCTACGAGAAAGACTAGATAATTATGTATAGAATAACTATTAGAAATTTCAAGTTGATCTGTTCAGTGGTTGCCGAGATATTTTGGTCGCCGCTTTTCAAAACATGGTTTCGAGTTAAACGCGTTTGAAAATTGAGCAATGAACAAATCGCGAAATCTTTCAAGTTACATCGATTCCAGGTCCATAATATTAGTCCTCCACCTTACTTAGAATTCCCATATCATCGAGCACTCTTCATAAACATAATAGAAACAGGTTTTACGTTTCTATTATGAAAGAGCGGCGCATAATCAACAAAGAGATGCCACTATTATCAGCTATAGTTTTGTTATTTTTTTGAATATTTGCTTGAAATTTTCACCAGACATTCTTAAGACCTCAAGCTTTAAGAAAATGTAAAAATATAAAAATTGATTTTTTTCGAAATGTCTAGGTATTCCTCCTTAAAGGCTTTTGAGGGAATATTAATTATATTCATATTATCCGTTCTTGTAATAAGGTTATTTAGATGAAAATAATTTGGTTTTTGTATTATCAAAGAAATAAGTGAATGCCAAATAATTCCACAGTGTTTATCCTTGAACCTCGAACACCAAATGGCTAAAATGTGTCATAATCTTAGTCGTGACTATACCAACGTGTGAACGTACAACCGCGACCACAGAATAAAAATTCTTCAGGCCGGAAATACCTTTCTTCACTACGTAATAGTGTGTTTTACATACTGTTAGATTTGTGTAAAACAACTTCTTACGCTCACCAAAATGGTGATGGAAACACTAGGTAATATTTTTAGCTTGCTTTGGAGTTTGAGCATTCTACCTGTTTATAAAAAAAAAGTTTTTCATTTAGATTAATGAGAATGTTTTTTTGGTATCGATTAAAAAACATGCTTTGAATGCAATTACCGAGGATAATTATGTTACGATAAGAGTGTACTAAATTTGAGATTTCATAAAAAATATAGCTCCTTCCAAAACCATACTTCTAAATCACTATTAAAAGCAAAGGTAGCAATATCCACTTCAACCAAACAACCCTCAAGAATATGTTGTGTGACAAAATGTCCGCTTCATATCAATGTGAGATTTGATGTCGATTTTAGACTGAAAAATCGTAGCAAAGATAGCGATATCCAATTAAGTAAATAGAAAAAGCAGCAATATCTACTATTTGATAGTAATAGCCATATTTAAAAGTTAAATATTTATTTATGCATGTACATAACCAATTCACATACCAATCAGACAGACTATTCAGAGAATTTAATGTACTGGACGTTAGACAGCTGTTCGTTAAGTCTACCCTCATCTTCTACATTAAAAACACAAACCACCTAACAGCAACCAGTAACTCGCATTCACATAATACTAGACAAGCATTACGAAACCTTGACGAAATACCAAAAACTAAGACAACACATGGACAGAAAAATTACTCATACATAGGGCCTAAAATATTTAACATATTTAAAACAGACTTCCCGGAAATCAGAATATACTCAATTAATAAAATAAAAGCTTTAGCAAACAACTGGCTTACCTCCAAAGGTAGAACAGCAACTGAAAATTTACTTACTGTAATTGCGTAATAATGTCTTTAAATAAAAATATATACCTATATAAATTAATTAATTAATTAAGGAAAATAAAAAAATAATCTTAAACAAAACTTTAACCCTTTTTACATTAAACAATTATTCTACACATATTTACACTTGGACTTATGACTAACTCAACTTTCACTAACATTCCACTTGATACTCTATAGATACATAATAACTACCTTATGAAAATAAATACTACTGACGAACTCGAAAAAATATTATAATTGTGTGCTATAACGCCACTCTGGGACAGGCATAGCCTAGTAGAGTGGCATAATCCACAAATTAAACAAAACAAAAAAATGTGTAAATTATCTTATGTTTTATCTTATGTTTTATTGTTAAATTAAGTATCTTATTTGTAAACAAGGATTTTTAAATAAATAAAAAAAAAACATAAAAGGAATAAAAAGGAAAGAAAGGAAGGAAAGAACTGAGATGGTAATTATTTTTAAAAACTTATTTCTTATAAGATGTAGGTTTCATAGATTCCATAGAAATTTCTTTGACAGCTTTTTTTGTACTTATCTCAAAAATACCTCAGTGAGATATTGCTGTTTTTGCTTTTATACCCCTCAAATAATAGGCACTCCAGAATGTCACACACGTACACCTCATGTCATCTTCAGTTACATATTCCCTCTTCTACAGCATCTAGACCTATTTGATCAATTAATCTCCTGGCGTTGGTGCCTACTCTAGTGTTGAGGTCTCGGAGAGGGAGTGTCGAAGGAGCAAACCCAGCATTCTTCAGATTGGGTGGCGCGTCCTTGGACCGGTACCAGGCAGACAATGTGGACACGGCGCAAGCGCGGGCGGCATAACCTGTACCTGTGTGGTATAATGCGGTCATACGGACGTGGAGTCACCACGCTTTCAACTCACATTTTAATCCCATGCATTAGACATCAATTTTGTCGATCCTAATAGCGATTATTCTAGCCATCCGAGAAAGATGACTGTATTGTTTTTTAATGTCAAAAGCGAACATGAAATAAAGTTCGGTTAAAGTAATGAGTAATATCATAAGAGTACGAATAAACGAATAGGTGCACGTTGAGGTGTATAAAATCAAAGGCAGCAATATCCAAAAAAAAATGTTTAGAAGGCAGTCACCGAGGATTGCTAATTTAGAATGTATCGATTTTGAGATTTTATAGGAAATACAGTCCTATCCTTCATCAATCAAGTTTCTTAATCACTATTAAGTGATTTGGAAACTTGATTTACTAATCCTCCAAGGAAAAGTGAAGTGGCAATTTTGTCATTCATTTCAATTTGTTTAAGAATTTCAGTTTACCAAATTCTTTATAATTTTTGTTTTACAGTGTATGAAATTTGACAGTTATATTTGCAATTGCATATTTTAACGTTGTTCCTCATTCAAAATTATTTTGACACATCCGAAGTCTGCTTTTGTTTATACGTTGCGTTGTCTGATATTTTTCATAACCTATGTAAACATACATATTTTTCTCTTTGTGTGTTCTACGGACACAATGTACTGTGTCACACTTTTTCCAGTAGGTACCATACCGTACAGAACTATATTTATAAAATTATAATGTAAACTTAATCATTTTGGCTAAATCAATGATCTTTCTGAAAGTAAGTTGAGTGTTCTGATTTCAAAATAAAACATAATTGACGCTCAAATAAGTATTAAAGAAAATTTTACACTTTTAAGTTTCGGAAATTCCATACATTTTAACATTTGATAGGCGATATATGTGTAAATCATTGGCTAGATCTGTTATAATACCCGTATTCTTGGATTACGCCATCATTTAAATTTAAGTGTGTATTTGGCCACCCTATTTCCGTAGGTATACTTGAGTAAGGATGTTAAGTAAGTTTGTATTCACTGTATTACTCCACTGTCCACTGTAGTAACTATATGTGTTCCTTGAACTTGGAATATGCTGTGCATATAGAAGATTGCTTTACACGACTACATACACGTACATAAATGTGTATTGTTGAAGAATCAGTGTGGGAATTTTCATTCCGGGGAAAGGGTAAAACGTCATTATAATAATGGTCGGTCTGCCAGCAACAATAGACAATGTTATTCTTAAAATGTCAACATAAGTCAAACCGGAAAACTCCAAGAGTATTTATTGTATTCGCGCTAAGAATACGTTTTAAGTGAAAATTTAATTTAATTTATTATAACGTTTCTACGCAGGTTAATACAACGTTGAATAATATTGCATACCGGAGAAATATTAACCCGTAAGCAGACTTAGTGATATCCATATCCATTACCTTTGACATCTGTCATATTGATGACTGCCATAGAATAAGGCTTAAAATAGACTTTCTCGAAAGCTTTACGAGCGGCTAGCGAATATGTTATTTTTTTCACGTCGTAATGCGAGACCTAAGATGTAATCAGCGCTACCTATTCCTTTAATCGTAGTAGCTAGATTGTTCGACAACAATTTACATCGACTTTTAATAAAGCCCAACTATTATTATGTTCAGTTTCATAAGCAATAACCATAGACTATGTAATAACCATGTTATCGTGGGGGTTGTCTACATCAGTAATATTGAATAATCATATTGAAAATGACTTGCCTTACATAGTTGGGTATTAGGTTTTCAAGGCAGCAATCGTGCATAAATTTTGTTTGAATAATATTTTATACTAGATCAACATAAGTTCACATGTTCATTTTTAAGTTAACCCATAATAATCAATTATAAGTACAAAACAGAATGTTCCATTGTAAGAATAAAAAAATAACAATTAACATACATTATCATGAATGTAGTGCAAGTATATACGCAATCTAATTTTCTTGATTATTTGAGAAACATTCCATTTAGGCACTTTATGTATTGTATATTTATTTTATAATTTAATTTGATCTATTTTCTTTTCATTACATTCTTCACCTATAGCTAATTTTTATTTACTTACTTTGCTTTTACTTTTTATTCCATTAATTAAACCGCAGGATACTTCACTGGTCACATAAAGATAATATGTACGTGACACATTACGTATATTATGTGTAATTATATTGTGTCTCATTAAAAAAAATTAAAAATATCCCCCTTTACCCGGGATAAAGCAATAAAAATAATAGGTACTTATTTTATATAATATTCCTCAGTGTATTGTTAATATAGTGTACTAGGTTATATGTATAATAGGGGTCAGTACATATCGAAAACCAATGAGAATAATACCTGATAACGCCATTTAGATAAACAACAACTTCAATATGAATTTTATTAGGAAGCATTTACTACTTTTGACTAATTTTATAATACACAAAAATAATTTTGTTAACACAAATTGATCATGTTGGAAGAGTACCTACCTATTTATCTAATAAATTTGCAATTATAAGCCGAGAAAATAGATTACGCTACAACAAAATATAAAAAATATAGATTCCAGTATTACGGTGGTGTCATTGAATGACGATACGTCTTTAAATAAACTGGTATTATGCACCAACCTTGATTACAAGAAAAATAATTTTATAAACACACAACACACACGCGCACATTATTGACACACCCAGACACGGTTAACAATCATTTAAAACTATAAATATTTTTTATAAAAATTTATATTCACACTTGCATTTTGTGAGTTCCGTCTACCAAAGTATTTTGCAAGTAAGCTTTTTTTACTTTCTTGTATTTCTCTAGCATAGATATGAATGCAATATTGTAAATAATTGATAAATACATAAGATATTTATAAAAAAAATATTCAAATTGAGTACTATTCCACTTTGAGATGTATTGCAAGAGATATGCATCTATCGTTTATCAAGGTATACATGCGAGGGTGACCCAGGACCTACGGAGGTGCTTTACGAATCTCGTGTCGATTATACAGGTGTAACAGAGCTAGGCCTTAATACTGTGGTGATCAGGATCTACCGCGCATTCTAGCCGTGACGCAGCAACCATTTCAGCGAATCAGGTTAGCCGTAGCGGCGACCAATCTGTCGACGATCATGGTAACATCTACAAGCTATATATTTTTATTTTTAATTTATTTAATTAATTAATAATATGTTTAATATTTTTTTCAATCATACATATACAATGTTTACAAATCAATATTTTTTTGTGTGTTTATACCTCACCAAAAAGAATTGTGATTCTTGTGTGTAGCGAGGGATAACCACTTACAATCATAGGTATAGGTAGTGTAATCTAATTAAATAGAAATGATATATATATTGCTGTTCGCAAGCTAGCCTGAAGAGATTGTTGAAATAAACTTTAACCCCAGTCAGTATTATTTAACATCCTGTCTTGACCTCCCTTGTCTTACCAGTCATGCTCCAGACTTTCACGCACGCGACGTGAACCATAATTCTTCCGGTCGGGTGGGAATTCTGCTCCCTTCACAACTAGTTTTGCGCGTAGTAGTTCGCGACCTGGAGCGCTCTGTTTAGTTCGCAGCTCCTTAGTGAACCATGTCCCTCTTTTAGTTCATCAGCTCCCGTGTCTGGTTTCGAAGCAGAGAAAGCGCTTGTTCAGACACAGCGGGAACCGTGCCGTTTCAGAATCGCATGAGATCCGTGCGGGTCTCATTTACCTAGGTTTGTATGTGATCGTTCAGACACAACCGTGCGGTTAGTCAACCGCTGCGGTGCCCGCAACCCAACCGCTAGAAAATAGACCCGCACGGCGCCCGCACGATCCTATTACTATGGGGCCTTACGAGAGCGTTCAGTCGCGTTGCGGGCACCGCACGGTTCCATGTCACAACAGGAGCACGCGTGGATTATATTCTCTTTTCTATGGTTATGGATCGCTTTGACACTGAACTTTTTATTGATGAAGTGGAGAAAAGACCTGTAATATGGGATCTTCAGTGTGAGGATTACTCAAATATGCCAAGAACCAAGCTTGGCAGGAGTTGGTGGAGATATTTGGAAATGGTGGAAAAAAAGAGTATTTTAGGGAAGTAGGTATTTATTCACCAAAAATGAACTGACAGAATGATATTTATGTGTCTTGCCATGGAACACGGCCGTCGTTAACAAAGTAATGAGCGAATATATTTCTGATATTCAAAGATGGAGAACGGCACCAGAACTGTCAAACTGACGTTTATTTTCGCGCGCACAAATCGCTTATTAACCGCGGCTGTGTGAACAGATGACACAAATCGCATGTTTTGAAAAGCGATTCTGAAACTGAACGGTTCCCGCTGTGTCTGAACAAGCGCAAAGGCAACCGTTCGCTCGCTTTGCTATTGCTCCGCGCATACGTTCTTTTGTTTCTTAAAGATCGCAGTTCCTTAGTGAACTAGGTCGCTCTTTTAGTTCGTCAGCTCCCTCGAACCAGAGAAAGGAGTAAAAAAAAATAAGTAATAAGTAAAACAAAATAACGCGTGCGCCTGCTCCGCACGGCGCACGCGTTATTTTGTTTCTTAAAGTAGCCATTTTGCTATTTTTTACTTTGCATACATTGTACTCGTAGTATTTTGTTTTTTTTAAGATTTTTTTTTTATTAATTCAACATAGAAGTATTACTTATAAAATATTCTAAATGTGTTTATTTTAAGTGTGTAAATAGAATCTTTAACTTGTATGTATACTGTGTTAATAATATAATCGCCGTGATTTGCTCGGGCGACGACGCGCTCTCGCTCATTCTCGCTAATACAGGTCGGTCTTATAACGAACTAAAGAACTAGAAACGAACTGAGGAGCGAGGAATCTGGGAATAAGTTCGCGTAGTTCGTTTGTGGGAGCGCTCTTACGACCTAGTTCGTTCGCGAACTACCCAACGCTATTCACAACTACCGCGTCGGGGGATCTTACATCCAATGACGCGGTACAGCATCATACCAACCCGCCAAAATACTAATAATTTTATTTGAATAAGCGAAAGAATTTATAATATTCGATATACGTTACTTCAAATATTTTCCAACGATTTATAGAAGGTAAATCAGAATATTGAAAAAATAATGCAAAGAACATTTTCAACTCATCATTGAGGAAGAGATCTGCCTGTAAAGTATTGTGAACTAAATCTGATAGGCCTGTTTATTTTATTATTGATTATACTGAAGCCACTATGTCAATACACGATAAGAGTGCTGGTGAACCGACTGGAAATGCTGAAGAACCATAAGGACATCAATCATAATAGGGAATGAACATGCAGAGGCGGCTGACATTTTTGCTGATAGTATAACTGTGTATAGGACAAAGCTGATACAATTGTTTACATCTCAACGAAATGGAAATGGACAATAAATTTTTCTGTATTATTATTTTATCTTGAACTATTATTATTTGTACCTACTGTATTATTATTTTATCTGTCTCATGTTTTTCTGTATTATTATTATTATTATTACCTTTTAACTATTATTATTGTAACTTTTAACTGTATTATTTTAACTGTCTTATGTTATTTAAAAAAAAATTATTCTGTATATTTGTAAAAGCCCACAAGGGCGTTAAATAAATAAATAAAATAAATAAAAATAAAATAAAAGATGTATCCCCTAAAATAAAAACTCTTAACAATTCTCATTGTTTCTTTCATGCAAAATGTAAATTTCTGGTTAAAAGTTTATTTAAGTAAATCTACAGTATATTGTCATTAGAAGTAGTTTATACGCAAATTAAATTTATTTATATGAATAGTTACTAATACAATACAATTAGGTACATCAATAATTTCCGAGATCGATTTTCGAGTGAATTTTTTTGTTAAAGAATAGATTGGCAAAATTCGGAATTGGGAACGGTTTAAATAATTTTTAGTTGATTACTACGGGAATAAATTATTGATTTATTTATTTCAATATACGATATAAAAAGTACTTTTTACATAATAGTAAAGATTACAAGAAATCAAAAGAGTAGTATTATAGTATAGCAAAAATTGACAATATAGTACAGACAGTTGTTTGAAGGTTTTAACAGAGTAACATAATCTAGAAAAAGGATGTATGGAATATATAAATATAAGTATATAAATACAAACACGTATAATTATGGATTCAGAACGACAGGTTGTAAAACCTTTAGTACCTAGCGCATCTTTATAATGTGCTAAACTAGAGTTAAAAATATCAGATATATATGCACAAGGGCCTGTTGTTTGATCAGAAGTTAGAGTAAGAGTTAAGCAAAAAGCAGATTTTTACGAAAACGGGTGTTTTGATTGGTGGAGAATGCAAAAATCTATGCTTTTTCTTAACTATTACTCTTCTGATCAAACAACAGGCCCTAAGTGTTACCTAGCCTATGCAGTTTAGGAATAAAATAATTAAAATGCGAGTTACTTCTACAATAAAATAGCGTAGTTATCCGAGTGACTCTTACAGGTGCATGAATTATGAAATTAATTTTATATTCGTCCTCTTTGATATTCATCAGGAACAGATTAATGGCTGATATTGAGGGTCCACTGTGCTGACATCAAAGAGGAAAGAAAAAATATTACATTTTTAAATTCAGAACATCATTTTTCAATAAATACGTTAACAAGCACTACTCCATATTCCTCATTATCATCTACCTTCATATGCATGCAACGGTCCAAACATTTCTTCTCATTTGTATATACTGTCCCTGTTACATATATGTGTAGGTACTAATAAATAATATCTAATGGTTCGGCGTATTATTCTGCCAACGACTGTTCACATGGCTTCCTTTGAGACAGTTGTTCGCCAAGTAAGGCATACACGGTACAGAAGTATATAAGTATTTGATTACATACCTACATAATGCTTTGAAGTGTATTATTATACACATCTTTTATCTGTAATCTGTGTGTACTATGGGTATTGTATGTAATATGTGTCGTAATTATTATAAAACATCAAGTAAATCCAATTAGTATTCCCATAGTTATTTTGTATGTCTTCGAGTGCATGTGTTTATTTTTGTGCAGTCTTAAAAAAGAATGCAATTTGTTTTATTTTGTTTATTTTTTATATTTTGTCAATAAACTGTACCTTAGTATTTATTCTTTATTTAGGTAGGTAATAAATACGTTTCGTTTGTTAAAAACGAATTTTCAGTTAGGTACAAATTCAAAAAAAATATTTATACACCTACAACTGCAACATGAAATGACACATTTTAATTTTATCATGAATCAATGTAATATTTAATGAAAACATAAGCATGATATTTACAAAAGCTGAAAAAAATATGAAGTCACCGTGGTACTTCGTCGTCACACATTTTTCTCAGAATCTAGTATGAGAGTAATCTAGAAGGATTTTTTTGGAGCAAGCTAAGATTTTTTAAACATCAAAAAATTTAATTAAATAAATATAATAATTTTATTGCAAATGAATTTCAAAATTATTTATCACCGTGGGTCCAGATAGGTATATTATTCAGGTGAAGGTTTCAGTAACACGTTGCGTTCATTACTGTGTATGTTAATCTATTGATTACGGAACACGGGCATGTTCCTAGTCCGTCAGCAACCGGTTCACTTAATATTTTCACAAAACACAACAAGAATAAGCAAATACATAAATCGATGATATGGCTAAATCGACACGATTGACATGTTGTGATCTAGCATTCCGCTCCACTGGATCTACAATGCGGAGTAAATTATTCATCACACTCGAGTTCATCTGATCCGTAAAATCAAACTGACCAGTTAGATCTAATTACTATGCATAAAGCTGTATTGTTGATAAGTTATGTATGTATGATTGATAGGTTATGTATGTATGTCAAATATGTGTTATTGACAGGTTATGTATTAAGCATATCGAAAACCAATGTTACCAACCAGTGTTAGAACAATCTGGCGATTAACAATAACTTTACAAATTAAAAATAAAGCGACGCATGTGTTTTGCCCTAAATGTCCTAAAATCTGCCGTAAACGTACACCAACTACTTACTTAAACGTAAAACTTCTCTCGGGCCGCCAGGTATTCTGAATAGACGTCTTCGCTTGAACAGACGTGTTGCGAACGCCGTAAATAAATTGCTGCATCTATACCTATAAAACTCAATGTCTGTCTGTCTGTTCTCTATACAAATCTACACCGTTTGTCTGATTCGATTCATTAGGACCCGGCGGGTAACAAAGGCGACAAATCTCCCCCATTCTTTAGCCCCTTCCCCATATATTTGATATATTTTCGATGCAAATCTGTACCGTTCGACCGATCGGACTTAAAATTTGGAAACTTATTCTTTAGGACTCGGCGAGTAACATAGATGTTATTTCCCCCCTATCATTTTACTCCTTCCTTTTCCCCCTGATATATTTTCGATGCAAATCTATACCGTTCGAATCGAACCTTTGTTTCCCCCACAAATTTATTTTCGACTTAATCTTTGACCCGTGCAACACCGGGTACGAACAGCTAGTGTAAAATATAATTGAAAAGAACTTGATATAATTTTTTACTTTTTATTATTTTTTTATCATTTACAATGACTTGTCAAACTTAAAAAAAAACAATAACACGGAATACGTGTGACATCAATATTCTTACTAAATTTTCAAACTAAGATAAAATCTTGTGCTATAAAAAAAGCACTTGCTGGTTGGGGTCCTGGAACGGGGCTCGAACCACCGACCACTGGATCACTAGGCGAGTCATAACTACTACACCAATAGGCTACACTAGCGATTCTATATTAGAACTTTTAACGTTTCTTTTCATAGCGTGAAATATTTCCTTAGAATGATACAAACTAATACTAGTATTATTCAATAATGGAAACATATAACACAGGTATGTTTTTTAATAAAACATTCATTTGAAAGAGTACATTTCTTTCAGATTCCGGGAATTTATAACACCATTTATTATACCTTATACATTTTTGGAGCGGTTTTTATCGACTTCGAGACCTCCAAAACCCAATACTTTTAAAACTTACGTACAGTATGCATCTATCACCTATCACCTAACAAGGATTTCGCGGTATTTCATTATATTATGAGATACATGCTATTTCGTACAGGCAAAAATACATTTACCAGTAGATATGTTTACTCTTTCATTTTAATTTATTACTAATTCTAAAGATTTTATGATGGTAGATGGTACCTACATACCTACTATTTGCATATGTACTTACTATAATAAAACATATTATAGATAACTGTCAAGAGTTCCAATGGAAAATATTTCTGGAATCAACATGTAATTACCGAAAATAAAAATCTTTGTTAACTACGTAACTCAAGTAAAGTTAGTTAACAATTTAACTAGTTTTGCCTGCGGAGCCATCTCATTGCTTAGCTGTTCTCCTGGTATCTAAATAATATAAGATAAATATATTTTCAATCCGTTCACCGATATGGTCGCGCAGTTAATTAAAATATGTATTTTCGATGCTGTACTCTTTGGTGCGGTAATTATTAAGACCTTTCTGATACAAAATATTATGAGATGTTATTTAAATATTTTCACTTTTCACCGATGTTTGAGCTATTCTCCTGGTATGCATACTATTAAGAGATAAATGTTTTCAATGTTGCTGTGCTGCCGATATGCAAACTATTAAAACGGATGTATTTCCAATCTCTTCGTCTAGCTTTCCTCCTGCAGACTTATTCAAGCTGCCGCGTCAACAATCCGATGCGCTTTATACGGAGTGAAGTTTGGACTGTTTTCTTGTTTATATGAAAACTTAAAAGAAATGCATTTTCAATCTCTCTTCTTCGCTGTACTCCTGGTATTGAAATGTATATATCTTTGTTATGTATGAGGTACTTCTGTCTATGCCTGGTAGTCAAAATATGTAAGAGATGTCCGAAACCCTCAGTACGAGAAACCAGTGGATTTTACTGGTTTCTCATGCTGAGGGTTCCGAGTTATATTCCCATGATTTTGATGTGATTTATTCAAATCTGGGTGTTTTTATGAAGTATTGCCTTACAGCAATTGAGACTTTGCGTTTTAATGATTTTTTAAAAATAATATCTCACAATAAACATATAATATAAAGGGTCGTGTATGACGCAAATGTTATCTAATATTGTTGACAGTAAATGCAATACCGGTAACAACAAGAAAGTTGCGAGGAATCCATTCAAGAATGTAACGCGTTGTGTTCCGGGTCCGTTATTCTTCGATGGAGCTGGATAGCCTTGTACCAAATTCAATGCTAAAACAAATAACGTGACACAAGTTAGTCGCCTTATTAGCCGCCGAGAGAGACAATAGGAAGAACAGTTTGCTGACTGGCTTGTCGTGTGCGATAAACGTGTAGGAAGCCATTTTCGGTGACATTGTTCGCCTTGAAAATTTAAAGCACCCAAATAAAAAAATTTAAAATATTATTATTGTTTAAATTTACCCACATGATACTGAAATTAAGAGAAAGGTGATGTAATTAAGCAGGTCCTTAATAAAGAACGATAATGATACTCAAAGAATAAAGCAGTTTTCATTTACTCTCTAAAGGCCGGTTTTATCAACTTGAAAAATCATAGATTTTTTCGAAAACGGGTTATGTGATTGGTGGAAAACGCAAAAATCTATGATTTAAACGAAAGATTACTATAAAGCTTATGAGTAGGTACCCCGTTAGTTTAATGGTAACGCTCGCTTGTTATAGTGATCTGATGGTTGGGCTCGAGGTTTGTTCGAGCCACATTCCAGGACGCCAGCAAGTTAGTCCTATTTTCGCGGCACAAGCATTTATCTTAGTTCGAAAATGGTAGAAAAATTGATGCTATTTAAAAAAAACATGTTGATGCAACTGGTCCTAAGAGGCACACTATATATTGTTTGATGATATCCCTACAGTTTTATATTACGATATTCTCTTTGCCTTAGATCTCATTTGCAGTAAAAAAATAAAATTTTAACACTAAACAGAAATGTCAAAAAAAGAGTTTGTTCAAAAAAGTGCTGAATTGTAATTGGATTACTTTCGTACAAACTTAATGCACACCCAAGGAGTCCAAAAAGTGACTTAGCTTAGTTTAGCCAAAAATGCTACTTGGATTACTTCTGTTTTGAACCAGCCATTTACGAATCTTAAAAATTTGTGATGAACCCATATTATTCATAATAGTGAGACTGTTTCACATTCTATATCTGTCAATATTATCAAACCAATAAAATAATTTATAATTTTAAAAAATGTGAAAATAAAATCAAATAATTTTTAATCACCAGGCACAAATACTTAAAAAAAACATTGTGTTTTTATTATTTCGCATGAATGAAAATATGTAAAACCGCTAGTTGCGAAAAAACATCGCCAAAAAAATTGCAGTACAATTGTTAAGAGTTTCAATCAAACGAATTACAATAAACAAAATAATAAAATTATAGACATGGTGATGATAATACACTTCATCCAAGATAACTCGTCCCATGAATAATTCAGACAATCTTCTTTTGAAGTCATTAACATTGAAAAAAAAAAGTGGCTCCAGGCGATATGAAGCGTTACTAATTTAATGAGTGCTTTCAGATATATATTTGTTGGTGGTGGGCGGGCACACGTGGGAGGAGGCAAGCCGTATGGAAGACTTGCAAAGTTTGATCCATGAAGCTCCGGTAGTTGTTCTTGTAAAAATATGCAAGACAGATATAATGGCGAACAACTGGACAGCCGTAAACAGCACAAAACCAATCAATATGAACGAAACGATACTTCTTGAAGCTTTGTCTGCTGAAGCCTAAGGTTAGAGGTTGTCTCGAGAGTAATAATGGGTTTAGCTAAACTCCGAAGCATACGTATTAAACATAAATTATAAGAAATGTGTTGTACAGGATTACGTTTCATGTCATACATAAGATATCCCAATAATAATAATTTCGCTGTCTGTACATAACTTACTGTAACGTCTATTACTTCTTTTATAAAAACTTTTTTCATCTTTTTTTAAATATATAAATACTAATTATTTAGGAACTGACATGTAAAAGTACTGTCATTTTTGATGGATTACAGCTAAACCAATTTTATTGTGAAATATAACGACCACTCTATGACAAAGTTCTCGTTAAATTTTTTTGATGTACCTAATATCAACGTACTTTTAGTACCCCTATAGGAGGGCGTTTGTAGAATACAAGAGTTGTCAAATTGAGATTTTGAAACAGCTAGTTATCAGCTGGTAGCATTATCAAACTCTGAAACTAAATTTCTCTCTAAATCTGTGATGTAGATAATAACACGAAAAGTTATATTTTAGTAACACTTTCAATGTTTTTAGAACAAATACCGTTGATTTGCGTGAAAATAATTCAGTTACATTATATATGGGGTATAAATGCAAGGGCAACAATATCAAAAAAAATTGTAATCTACGTTTAAAATTAGTAATCCTCGATAAATGCATCATTTTTTTTGGATATTGCCTTTGCTTTTATATTCCATATATGGGGGATATAAAAAGGCAGCAATATCATTTTCAGGCACAGTTGTGTGTATCAAAATTGTGTATCAAAATTGGATTGGAAAAAAACCAGGCACAGTTGTATGTATCAAATTGTGTATCAAAATTGGATATCTCAATAGAAGTTTCGTTATAAAGTTATTACACTGTCTGAAAATATATTGAAATACTACGTAAATATGTGTGGCATAAAAGAGAAAGCAGCAATATCCAAAAAAACAATTTAATGCGGTCATCGAGGGTTACTAATTTATAATGTACTGGATTCGAAATTATATAATATATAAAATTATATAAATAATATATAATTTTATACATATAATAATATTTAAACATAGCCTATAAATTTATAGTAAACGTGATTTTGAAAGGGATAGATACTTAAAATCTAAAATTCAATACACTTTAAATTAGTAATCCTCGATGACTTTGTGACTGCATTCAAAACATTTTATTATTTTTTTGTTTATACCCCACATATATGACACAGACAGCAAAAGAGTGTGGCATTTCTAAAAGTGCAGTAAACAAGCTAATCAAACACTATAGAGAAACTGCCTCAATTTTGTCTTGTCCACATTAATCTGCATAAGGATCTACACTGGTATCGAAACCGGTTTACAAAAGTTTGCTAGTTTTTTAAAATAATTAAATAATTAATGATTTTTTTATCGGCTACTGTCTGTGCAATATTGAACGTAGCTCCCCTCCAAATCAATTGTCAACTGTCTCTTACTTTCAGTACCGCCCCGTAAGTCATCCTCCTATCTATCCCAAGGCCTTCCGCCAATACAAAGTTTCTTTGGTAGAAAATTAGTTGATTTTGCCATTAGTTATGTCAGTAGGTACTTGTATTTCAAGTTAAACAAAGGGTAATGTATTTTGATTTTTCGTGTTGCTGATGAGGTTTCCAGTCGAGGTGATCTTCACACACTAATTAAAGAGTTATTTGAAAGGTTCTGTCTTCCAGGTTGTTACGCTCTCCGCGTTCATTGCACCGCTTATTGACTGGTCTAAGAATAACAATGCGGTTTATGTTAGTCTGCCTTCTATTTATAGTCGTTATTGAATCCTTCATGAATATTTCATTTCAACATCTGTCATTTGTTAGTGGTTCGGTCAGTTCGACATCTTTGTTTTAGGATATTGACTCGAACTCGGATATTGACTGTTTTAGGAAATTAACAGAATATACTGGTTTTTATTGGTATATGATACATATTACTTTTAGCATAAAACCAAATCAACGAAAAAATATTTAGCTGCTATCGGGAATCGAATCACGGATCTCCTAACTATCCGGGGTAGGTGGATTCTGTACCTGCTAAAAGTTTTACTGCATCTGGGATATAGGATCCACCTAACTCCATATACTATTATTTTGGAAAATCGTTTAACTTTTGGTTTATATCACTGATAAGCTCATTTTAACAAGCAATTACTTCAGATTGATACTTGATATGATATTTTACTAATATTTAAAATATAGGAATGAGCTTAGAGAACACATTAAAATCTAAAAAATGGTGGTTGGGTATTTGTATTTTGTTAATCAACAACTCATATTTGAATATGTATTTGGTCTCTTCAACGTTTAACTTTGACAGGTTTATTGATTTGATTGTAGCCTGAATACATCACGTTTAAAAAATATCCGAATTTCCTTTTCTTTCAAATAAGATCTGAAAGGGTAAAGTAGATCATGATAAAACTTCAATATGGAGATTATTTTATGGGTTAGACATAAATTAAATTTCAGATTTAGTTCCAAAAGATTAGGTTACGCGAAGAAAATGAACGGAGTAGATTATGTTACTCGAGATAAAGTTACATAATTGGTTAGATTTGATCCAAAATTACAACCTGAGCTAGAAGAACACCTTTACCGAGACAACTGTTGATAGGTGAGTAGTTTATGGGCGCCGTGTTAGAGAACGGACGATAGATGCCGCCTCCTTGCCGATACGGAAGAAGAGTGGAACACCGCTATTGGGTGAGGGACTCGGACCTCTCCGTCCCTGAGGCACGACCGAGTAGGTGCAACCCGTTCCAGCGGTGAAGTTGGCAACATTTGATAATAATCATTTTTGAAAATATTGTAATAAAAAAAACCCTTACCCAGTGGATTATTAATTTACCATCACCGTTCCTCATAGGCGTACCATATTTGTCTAGACCATCTTGTTAATCAATTTAGGTACTGTTTGGTTCAGTTTAAAAGTTTTTTTTTTCATTTTTTATTCGTTATCTGTCGTTAAATACGTCTGTGTTTTAAATCTGTCCTTTTCGTTTTTTTCCATTGTCAGTTTGTAACGTTGTTTTTGTTGTTGGTTGTTTTTGTATCAGTACGATTTATACATTTATAGTTATATACTAACATAACTATCATTTTGTTAAAATCCCTAACCACAGAGTTAAAACTTCAAAGATTAAAAATATTAAAAACACATTTTTCATTAATTACATGACGTCATCGAGTATCACTTAAAAGCGTTGGAAGAACGGTGCGTTTATCAAATGTTATCGTCCCCTTTTAATATTCCCGGGAGTCCTGCGGGCTGCCCGGACCTGCCCGGACCACACGCGAGACGAATAATAATGATTGGGGAATCCCGCGAGCAGCACTGGACGCGGCCCCGGGTCCCTGGGGACGACACGCTCCGAAGGTAACGCCTAAATATGTTCAACAATGTAACTTGACAACTTCCTACGGCCCGTTGTTCAATTAAAGTTTACCAATCATAATAGTTGCAATACCGTACACGTACGCAGCACTTGAAAAAAATGTCTTATTTTATTCTCTTTATAAATCAAAGGCACACATTATAAGCTCTTTAATATCCGATTGAAATTGGTTATGTCGTCTTATAAATTCAAGACAGGATCTGGACTTCTTTGGTGTAAGACTGTCCAGATTTAAACAATTTCTGATTAGATAGACCAGACATTGTCTCCATCTTGTTAGTAATTTTCAGTTGTCCTTGCTTTTGTATTTAAATTGCTATAATTTTTATGGTTACGCGTTTATGGTTACCGGTATGTTCACTGAGGGGCGTGTTCCCAACTTTGCAGCCCTCTTAAGATCCAGGGTGGCAGGGATGAGGGAAAGGATATATAGCTCCGGAAATATCCTTATCCTGGAAGCCCGTCTTACTCCAGAATCCAGCATCGATGCACACTGGAGAAAGATACTGGCCCCGCATAATTCACTTGCCATCGCTCGCTAAAGCCGATATTTTACCGTATATTTCTTTTGATTACTTTTAATACTTCTCTTCTATTTTATATGTTCTTCTTCTATTTTACTATTTCTCTTTTGTTTTATATAATATTTTTAATGTGTGTATTTTCTTTTATATGGAATGTGTGGGATTGCACGAACCTCCCCACATTCTGGAATAAAGCTATATTTATTTATTTATTTATTTATTTATTTATTCTGATGTATTATATATTGTTCATGTTATGTATTATATTTTATTGGACTATGTCCGTTAATATCAATAAATAAATAAATAAATAATGCCCGCTAATGCCGAGTAAAATTGCGAACATAATATTTCGAGTATGTCCAAATTTTTCAGTACTGGATTTTGTCCCAGAGACATCATTATGACATCAAGATGACTCGTATACATAGACGGAATTATATTTTTTATGGGAAAGCAGGTATGGAAGTCTTTGGGTGTTCATAGGGGTTACAACGACCTATCATACAACTGGCTTAAGTGATCACTTTACAACAATGTAACGTTCACCATTTCCACCCATGATAGAATACCACATCTATCAAAATTTTGGAAGTTGTATATATATTTAAGTTTTACAAACCGTTTCATTTCAACAGTAAGCTGGAGGACGACAGTTGAGATGGTACGGGCGCATAAGACGGAGACCACCAGACCACACGGTGAAGCAGGCAATGCCTATGGAGCTTAATCGAAAGTCATCTACAGGAAGACCAAGGAACTCCTGGATGACACAACGCTCCAAAATATTACACATAAACGGCCTGGGTGAAAGCGATATCCAAAAATGAAGAAGAAACAGCGTGAGAACGAGAAGAGCCGACCCCAACAGCCTACCTAGGTATTGAGTTGGGACAGTGCAAGGAAGAAGAAAAAGATCTGTAAATATTGTGATTTGTGATTGTTTTCTGGAAATTTGTTAACTAAAATTCTATTTGTTCATGAATTGCTATAAAATTATTTTTTTAATAAAGAAAAAAGAACAGAAGAATAGTATGAATATGGCATTGCACCGAATTTTTTTACAAACTAACAACTTACAAAAGATGAGCTTTTAAGAGTCTTGTGAATCTGATGACTATAGTTTATGTATGTACTTTAAGTCGTTATTCCTGAGATTGATAAACCCCTTATAAGATGAAACG
This sequence comes from Agrypnia vestita, assembly GCA_016648135.1. Taxonomy (NCBI): domain Eukaryota; kingdom Metazoa; phylum Arthropoda; class Insecta; order Trichoptera; family Phryganeidae; genus Agrypnia; species Agrypnia vestita. The sequence continues at coordinate 61,053 of JADDOH010003293.1, read as the reverse complement.
CGTCTCACAAAAATTAAACAAGGAGAACTAAAAAATAAGTGTGTTTTTATTGTCATACGCATGATTATGGAGTTCTACAAACTCACCTACGAAACAATGAAACAATATTTACATTCAATAAAAATTACAGATATTTTTTTAGCAGCTTGTAATTTTGTTACTAAACTCACATCGGCAAACTGAGCCACTGTTTTGGTCCGCGGGGTTGATTACCTAATTCTATGCGACACGGACCACGGACGGAGCTAGTCGACCGTTTAAACGTTTTTCCTGAGGTTTACCCGAGCCACCCTGTAGCTAATGTGACGTTTATTGAGGTTATCGTCATAATGCAGACATCTTCTTTGCCGACGGACCGCGCTCGCAGGATATCTAATGTCACGCTACGGAGAAACCGTAAAATTGCATAGTTTAGGAGTTTTGTAATGTGAACTCAACCAAGATGAAGTTAATAAACGACACGACATTTTTTATTGGCGGTAACCCGTGGATGTAAAGTTGAATGTTTCATTAATGTGTATTTCACGCTGTTAATAGCCATTTATTTTTTGTGATTCTGTAAGAGAAATACGACTGCATTAGTTGGCTATGAAAACCATGGTGGAGTCCGTAACGTATTTAAACGAATTTTGAGAAAGAAAATAATCTAAATTTGCGGACAATGAAACTTGAGGATTTATGAATAGGAAATGTATTATGGTAGGTAGGTACATTTAAGACAACAACGATGTACTGATTTTCCATTCAAAATTGAATGAAGAAGACTTTCCTGTAGTTTTTACTAGTAGCTACAAGACACCCTATATAATACATAAGAATGCGTGAAATATATACATAATCTATAAATCACAAACGATTTCGGAAAAATAGAAGCGATCGAATCTAGAATGTACCTTCATCATTCTGTAAAAAGACAAGCGGTAAATTAAAAGCTGCACTTTTTAGAATAGTTAACACTGTAGTCTTCCAAAAAGTTATGTCATTAAAAGTGACGAAGATTTTAGATTCATTTTTTCACAAATATAAAACAAATAAATTTCTTTGTACCTCAATTGTCCAGATCCCCGGCTCCGTAGCCAAAATGGCGCCTTTTCAAAGCTCGGACATCAGATCTGTGAACAAGCCAAACAATACATTGTATTAGAGGTAATTTGTACTGCAAAGGCATTCAGGTGAGCTTCTCTCTGAATGCATTGCTTCATTCAATGAGAAACGGATGGGATAAAGGAATTCCTGACTATTTTCAAAATAGAAGCAGCCAGATTTCTTAGAATTCTCCCTGTTGTGCAGCTGGCTAGCAACACAAGTTTATTAGTGTTTTGTAAGATCAATTGCGTCAGTGAAGACGCCTACTTTTATTTTGTGAAATTCAGAATATCTACAGATAATTAATGACCCTTACAGATAGTTCCAGTTTAACATTAAAGTACAATGTAACAATTAAATAACAAAAAAATTGAAGACATACTTTTATATGCTTTTTTTGTATACATTTGTAATCGGTTTTGCAGTATTCAAATATTAAACACGTTGTTTTAAAGTTTATAACAAATTTTGTGATTATTAATTGTAATCCAAATAATGACCAAATCATGTCGAAAATGATTTAATAATGTATACTCATCCAATTTACATAAATGTTGAAAGTTTCTGAGCTCTAGCTAGTCGGGAAGTTGGTGAAAAATCAATTACAATATGCCACCACAACAAACAACAGACTAACAAACAAAAAGAATTAAATAAAAGCATGTAAAAAAATAACAGTAACTTTAATACAGACAAATGCCTAACTTTCACAGCATCTCCCACATAGTTTTTTTAAATTTGTAATATAATTTTTAACAGAAACCTATGTATGTTATCTACTGTTATTTTCGTTCTTCTCTTATGTAAAATATTATAAAAACTTGACAATAAGCTTGTCAATTTAATAATGATGAAATCCCAATAAATGATTAAAGAAACAGAATAGTTCAGAAATTATATAGAAAAAACATAGAAAATAATATGAAAAGTAATGTCATATATTATCAAGTCATACGAGATTTTAAAATTACAAAGTAGTACAAAAATAAAATGAATGAAACTCAAACGAAGCTTAATCGCGTGACAACATTACAAATTAGGTTTATGATTAATAATTTTACACCATTGAACGTCCGTTAAGAATGTAGGTGTAATAAAAAAATTACTGAACCTGAGTCGCGAAGAATAGATTCAGATTAAGAGTTAATCGTAATAATTAATTAATACAGGCAGGGAAGAGAAATAGCCTAGAAAGGTACGGATTTGTAAACTTAGGTGTAAAAAGGGGCTGGAAATTTCAATGATCGGACAGGTTAATGTGACAGTATTAAGGCGGTGGTCAGTTTGTCATTAATTATTTTGAGAAGTGTCATTAGGCCCGTAATTTCTCATCTGTTATCTAAAAAGATTATGCGAAAATTTTAAGTCTCTTTCCTTTGGTATCGAGCATGTAAGTATCCTATGTAATGATCGAATGATACGAAAAACACTGAAGTTTAAAGAAGAAATTTTCTAAGAGCAGTAATGTGACCCAAGACAAATACGGTGATAAATAATTAATGTTAAAAGAAAAGCAATCGCTGAAGATAAATTGAAAGATGCCCTGACTAATAGAAACTTATCAGCAGATGTAAAATCATTGTTGCACAATGGATCCATAATAGGGTATGGAATTGAAGCGTGGAATTGGAAATTGAATGCCGTGGAGGTCGCCCATTCTGCAAAATTGCTTCCATGGTTTGGTCAACTCAAACAAAAACAAAAGTTATCAATAAAATCACTTTGTAATACTTGTCTTTCCTTTTGCGTCACTATAACAATGTCACAATCAAGACATTTAATAAAATGTTAAATGTACCTCACAACCACGCTAAAAAAGTCATTCTTTTTCCAAAGAGAATTATTTTATTGGTAATAAAAGTGATTGACAATCAGAATTGAGACGACGTGAATAAGACTGGATCATGGACAATTTCTGTCCCGTATATTAACCTTTCCCTAGCAGTGTAGTAATAAGATAAGATGAATTTTAGTCACAAAATTTACAGCATTTTACGTTCTTTCTACAATTAAAATTATGTGATCAATTAATAACAGTTAAACGCCGGTTATTTTTTAAAATTAGATCTTCTTTTCCCCGATTAATTAAAGTAAAATAGATAAGTGGAGGTCTTATTGAATGAGTTGATGAGTTCTACAAAAAATAATATTATATGTATGTATTCTATTTTCACTGTTCACTGCTCAAAATTATAATTATATAAATAATCAATTCAACCCATTTTAATTTGATTGATTGAGATGGCAGTTGCTTTGTGGTGCAACATGATTATTTTAATTTACATTAAACTAAAATTTGTACTGCAAAACACACGGAATTAATTAGTTGATAATTTGTTATTTTTTACATTTAATGATAAGAAGGACTGCTTCCTCTTAAAACTACAGTAGTGACAAAATATGATACCTCGTTGCATGTGTAGTAGAAAGATTAGTTTATTATAAGATAAAATATAGATTTAAAAAAAAATGTGAATATTGTGGTAGCAATTTTTAATTATATTTAAAAACAATAATAGCACTATTTACTTTTATTTTTTGTAATTTGTTATAATTATAACGTTTTCAATGCTAACGCATCATCTTTAGCAATATTTATAATACTAAACTTAAGACTAAAGGACTACGTACTACTTAGGGCTGAGGAGTGGAGGGGAGCTGTGTGACCACGCCCCTACACCCCGAGTCGAGTGGGTGTAGGGGCGTGGTCACACAGCAATACATTTTTTGAAATAGTGAAAGTGCACAGTGTTGTTATTATTTTCAAATATAATTTTAAAAAATATACTTTTAATTCTTATTTCAAATGCTTGTTTTGCGTTTCCAATTCCGAGTCTACGATACTCTGAGTAACCGACACGCGGCTGAACAACCTAGTCCACTGCCATCAAATGCATCAGCTCTAACAACTATGACACTTTTAAGAACTACTTGTTATAAAAAACATCTGTTTCATATTAGTAAGGTAATTGGAAGAGTAATAAATTATATTTTCTTACAGAAACACAAGTTTACAGCTTGGCAGCATAAGCGTATATTCTGTCACGGTGTACTAAAGGTTAAAAATGATTCAATATGTTCAAATCAATTGTAGACAATTGTACATGCCCGTGTTACCAATTTTTAAATCGAAAATAATTCTCTCAAAAGAATCGCGACTGAAAGCACTCGGCCCTCGTTGCGGTATCAATTTAACCAACAATACCAATAATTCTCCGCTGAAGATAATACCCGCAACGAAATTCAGCGCAATGGCTGCCGTGTTGTCACACGTAGGTACTTTCACAGACACGACCGACTGTGATGCAAGTTGTCGTAAAAGTGCTCCATCGGTCTGACAGACGCATTAAGTCGTGATAACGATTTTTCGGAGTCGTTTTTCATTTGGCAGTGATTCTGTGAATCGTTAAAAAAACTGCCGATAGTGGGTAATTGACCGCTTCCCGTATTGTTCTTGCTGGTCAAATAAGATTCGAAGAATTACACGACAGAGGCGTACACTCCCACTCCAATCAAAGAGCTTTCTTATTTTCCTAATAATTAGGCAATCCGCCCTCAAAGAGCGATTTATGTCATTTAATAACATTGTATTTGAAGTATTACAAAAAACGAATATCGTATATAATCATTTTCGTATGAAAATGATATTATAGATATCTGGACTGGCGATATATTTTTTTTTGAGGTTTTCGATATTATATTGCTCAAAAATATTGCTCAAAAATACACAAATACACTTTCTAACGATCCAAATGACAATTATCGTACGTACAAACAAACTTAATTTACAAATACAAGAACACAAACTACACATGAGCAGTTTCAACTAATTTGGACCCAAACTGTTTAACAATAAACAACAAAGTTTTATTGAATATAATCCGGTAATAAATTGCAACGATAATATACTATACCTGATAAAATCCTGGATTAAAAATATGGGAAGACAGAAAATGGTACTCTCACTCAAACAAATTAATGCTTTTAATTGCTTTTTTTTACCTTTTCTAATTACCATATTTCTAACTATGTTTTATATGTCGTGTGGACACAATTAGTAGATTTTTTCCACAGGAGGATGATAATTAATTAGGATAAATTATAGAAGTGTCACTGAGACGAAGCTATTTAGTTGACGAAGTACACCAATTTTATCTCGATCCCAATGCTTCGATTATGTACGCTTTTAACAGGACAAACAGACAATATTTGGTTTATCTGATCATGACAGGTTTTTCTTGGACGCTCTGTATTGTCCCTGCTGCCTTCAATGCTCGCCTCGTATATTTTCTTTACCATTTTTTTTCACCTTTACCTAACCTAATCATCTTAGCGATCATTTAACTATCAGTAAAAAATTAACGTAAATTATCATAATTCAAAGTAGACAACAAATTTATATGACATTGCTAGAATAGGCATGATGACGGATTTTGAAATAACATTCAGTAGGTTTTGTAGGTACATGTCTACTATTACCGAAAATAACATTATTACAGTAATAAACTAAGTTTTTACGCAAATAATTGCATTTTCATCTACATATTTTTAATTTCGCGCAAAAACGCCCGCAGCTGTCATTTCGTCTACGTGACGTCAAGCCTCAGTATACATTGGATTTTGTCTATGGCAACGGTTTAAAGACACGGTGATGGATATTGAGGCGTGACGTCATTCGCTCTGACCGGTGTTTCAGTTAAAATGGCGGATTGTACAATTTTATACTTTTATTTTATTGAAAATCTTATTAATCTCAATGTGTATCTCATTTTTAGAATCCTTTCAAAATATTTTCTTCTCTAAAATCACTTATTCTTTAATACTGTCATCATGCCTATTAGGAAACTATTTTAAATATTCATAACACTAAGTGATAAACTTATAATATTTTTAAATCCTTTATATTAACTTCACCGCCGGTCTTGATTGTGGAAAAATCTTGGAAGTGAAAATTAACACACTTCCCGTCATCCAATCGAGCTGAAATTTTGCACATCGACTTGATGTCGAAGACAATGCATCCTGTTTGTACGTGTATTTGTATACACAAACGCACACAAATAATTAAAATTTATCTTAGATATTCGGGCGAGTACCTACATTCTGGTAGTATTCTAAAATTATTTAAATCATCATTATCTCATTATTTAAAATTGTTACAAAACGAAAACTCGTTGCTATTCTGTAAAATTATTTATTTATTAATAATTGTTATTTTATAAGGATTTATAATGAAAAGTATTTTTTAATGTTTTAATTTTTTACCTAGAGCAATTACAGTATGGACACAGTATAATAAAGTATACAGTATGTTGTCTCGGCAGTGTCCTTGAAATAAATACCTACGGCCGCTTGGCACTTAAACTTGGTTAAACACGCACCAGGGCTGCTCATTGACTGACTCTTTAGGGTTTGGGTTGCCATAAATTGACGTAAATGTATGCGCGGGAGCGTGTCACACTGCTTGCGTCCGTACGTTACTGCAACCCTGCGGCGACCGCGCAGACCAAAGTGTACCGAGATTTCGAAGGGCGTCGTTTCGGCTGTTTGTATGAAGATGTAATACTGTATTTTTAATATACTGTGGTATGGATTTGTCGAACGGGTCGGGGCATTTACAACACCCCTACTGGGAAGAGCCCAGAACAAACAATAACATTATCGTTATTAGTAACATAACCTAAGATCATGTTAAGCGCACGCCACTGTAGGCATGTCCGCGGGGGTTTTGTTTGGAAATCCACACAATGAAGCTCACTCGCATGCACACACCACACACTGGTTCAGCAACATTTCGCGGAAGTGCTAAAGAAATAATTGCACCGATTTCGATGTCACGACGTGTTGTTGCGTCATTGACAAGCCGCGTACCTTACCTTACCAGCGTATTTTTTAAAGTAGGCCAAGTATCGACGAGACGACTATAATTAATTTTGCAAAGACATCAGAAACTAATATTGCCAAATTCTTGAGAAAGAATGTCGTAATTGTGTTTTTAGGTAACGTTATTGAAAAGTAAAGATGAAAATGTATTTCTTGGATAACACTATTCTCAACAAACGAAAATTGATAAATTAAAACAGGTACCTCAGAGTGGAATCCTCTGGTGACGGCAGGCAGGAAGGTGAAACAGACTGTAGAACTGACGAAATATTTAAAAAAAGAAATACATACGCTAATACATCTCTAATAATAAAATACACATACAAATACAAAAATATGCATTCTAGAGGTGTTAGTGCGTTATCTTTATAGTAAAGCGGTAAAGAAATCCGAGAGTCAAGAACAAAATTTCTGTGTTTAAATCAGCGTAGGTATAGGCCCGTTTCACATATGATCACCAAATATACACGCCGAAATACATTAGGGTAGAAGCAAGTACTATTCAACTATACTGACTGGGAAGTATTGAAAGTTCCACACGTAGAAAGGTCTCGATTCGCAATTAAAGTAGTTTGGATCTGTTTTACGAATGCCAAAGGAGTGATTGCCAGGATGTATCTTTTTGACAACTTCGTAGGAAAGATAAAACAGATTAAGAAAAAAAATAATTGAATATGTAATTAGACCTCTAGGGAAGAGTTTTAGATCTTGGAATGGATGAGTGAAGTAAAATATCAAAGAAAGTCTGTGGGCGCGCAGCGGAGGTCCGTCCGATCCGATAGTGAAGACTCGACCGAAATATATACAAGCCTAAACTGGTCAACTAGTACTGAAGCGGCGCAAAACGGGGAACATGGAAGCGCCTTGTCGAGTATTTGGTCCTCCGACCCTAATAGGATAAGGAACGAAAATAATGCCGTTGATGAAATGAAAATTAGAAAAAGGAGAACTAGAAGTCACACAATACATTACTCAACACACATTTTAAACATTTTTATCAATTAGATAAATGCAAAACTCTAAATAGAGGTACGTACATAATTACAGAATGAAAAAATTATACGTCGTAGCATAACTTCATGATTATTCGGTTACCATTAACAGTACAAACTAAACGCATATATTGCGGATTGAGGAATGTATTTAAGAGGTAAAATTTTAAAATAAGTAGGTACATGATCTTCTTTTCTGTCCCAAACAAACGGAGAGGAGAAATAAACACGACACGACCATTTTTTTTAAAAATTTCCAATAAAATACTAATTTAAAAATTTTCAATAAAATAATAATTTAATAAGTGCCAATAAAAAAGAAAAAAAATCACCTCCTTGCAAAAATCACCCAATTTATTTTTTATATCCCTTAATGTTGTGGTTGTTGCTCTATTGATCACTTAGTGATCGGCAGTACAAACCCGTTTCAGGAGACCAAAGTTAGTTTTATTTTCATAGCACAAACTTTAAGCTTAGTTTTAAAAAAATAACGGTTGTTATTATTTTTTTAAATTAAATTTGATGCCTCCATGAAGAAAACATTGTTATCATTTCGTTAAATGATATCAATAAATTTATAATATTCATATAAATTCATTTTCGGTCAATTTACAATATTTATTTACGAAGAAACCTGAAATTGTTTTAGTATTGTAAGATTGTTACCGTTACATAATTAATTCATTTTAGTTCAAAGCATTAGCATTCAAAAATCGTTTGCCAAGTAATTTGTTAATCCGCTGTAATTTGCATTCAATTCTACGCAGTCAGTGCAATATGTTGCATAATAAATGTAAATGCAGTTTTCAGAGAAAACATAGATTGTCGTTGAAGAAATTTAATGGTGGGATAGTGGAAAAATTGATGCTTATACTGAAGCATGAAGCTAACTTTTAATTCAACAATTTTTCAAAAATTTTCAGTATCTATGTTATCACTATTGAATCTTCGTGACTTCACGGTCCGCTGGGAGCTTTCTTCTGATGGACAACTTGACCCTTCCTCCAGATTTCTCCAATCTCCACCTCAGTCTGGGTCTGCCAAGAGGTCGCTATTCATCTAGGATCCCTTCTTAAGTACAGCTCGCAGAACATCTATTTGCAACCGCAAATACGCCACTGCTCTGACTGTTTTTTTAACTCTTAACTCTTCAACAGGCTAAGAGGCCCAGCAAAACACATCTCAAAACACCCAGGCTTGAGTAAATAACATAGATGATTTATGACCTCACTGGGAATTGAAACCGAAACCATCGATGTGAGGAGCCAGCGTCATGCCCAATGGGCTACGAGGGCCGCCAAAGCCTGATTATCCAATACATTTTTCGAGGAATTTTCCTCTTAAAAACTATCAGTTCAATTTTTGAGACCATTGTTAGAGCACATGCAGGGTGTACTGTTAAGTGTCAGATTTCAAGTGTTTTTTTAAATGGATGAGAGTTTCGATTTCGTATATTTCTCGAGGGAATCATAACACGATTTCCACTGTAAGTCCTCAACTAGATTTAATTTACCATGGCACAATTTTATTTTACCTTATACTAATAAAATAAAATTATAATAACGATCCTTTAAATATAGTAGTTTCGCACGAAAGAAATACCAGAGCCGTAGCTTTTTTAAAATTTCTAAAATCACAGTTAAATATGGATCGAGCGAGGGCTTTCGAATATGTTGTTCACAAGCTGAAAAATAAATTACCTTGTTCTAAACGAAAGAGTACGTTCACTCCCAATTTGGAGGTAGTAAAAAATTGGATTATGATAAAGGATGTATCATTCTTATAATCTAGTATAAAAATTATAATCTAGGATAGGTTTTAGAGGTTGTAGGAAGGGCAGGAATAGTTGTAGAACCGATCAATCATTGCCAGAAGACTTAGTTTCGTGAATGGGGGTGCCAGGCCCAAAAGCATGGAACTCTCTCCCCTCTTAATACGGAACAGCGAATCAGAAAGTGTTTAAAAAAAATATTCAAAACGCATATTTTTAAGAAGTTATTTCCATAAGTTCGCAATGATAAATTTTAAATACTAATGTAGGACCAAACAATTTTTGTATAAAATACCCATGAGGTGAAATTTTTACGAAAATGGAGCTATATAAATTATCCGTTTTTATTCGTATTATTATAGCATGAAAGCTTTTTTATTTTCGTATACAAATTTTCATATTCTTTTACTGTTTCTTCAACATTTAAATTAGTTTATTTAAAAGTTACTTTTTAAGATGTTATAAATTGTGTATATGTGTGTTAATTAGTTAATAAAATGTATTTTGTATGTATGGATGTACCCGCATCAACAAACATACAGCAAGACGTTTAGTGGATCTAGCCTATGATATTATTTTGTAATTAAAAGTATTACATAAAAAATAAACTGTCCTTTAAAAATCTATCGATTCCGACTTAAGCCCGACTAAAAGTGTTTTTATGCGTGTTAAAGACAATGAATGACAAACTCTTCACACAAGCAATGCATGACCGCCCGGATAAATTTATCCGGTGTATACATGCATCCGGTATTGATGATTCGCTCTCGCCCTATAGGTACTTTTGAAGAACATATAGCACACACATAAATAATCGATTAATTATAATAAAACATCACTTTTAAGTCATAAGAGATCGACCGAATCCGATTTCGTTTAAAATACCGTAAAATAATTACACTGACCTTACAGCCATAGAAATACGTTTGTAATATAGGGAGAAAATAGTGATATAGGTATGCAATCGAAGATGAGGTTCTTCAACACACGAAATCTGACTCTATGCGCTAGCCACATATCAGATTGGTAATTTTGATCTCAAAATGAGGACGCGTTCAGCTCCCTCTGTGAACAGAAACTCGTGGGTCGTGTTCATTTACGATTAAATCTTACTCCGTCCAAGGATTAAATCAACGGAAAATTGCTGTGTCCCAACGTCAACAAAGAAACCTACTATACCGACGTCTGACATTTCAAAAATAATTTATTGTGACGTCCGCTCACATTTAACCACGGGGCGCTGTATCCTGACATTTGTATTATAGACAAAATGAAATAATATGCACAATGCAAATCGGTTACCTTATTACACCGCCTACGAAACCAATTATGCGATTTTTTCCACGCACTTTATTGTCCGACTGTCTGCTTTTGTATTGTTTCTTATATGCTTTGAGTACGCGGCACTGTCGCCAGTGCTGAACTTTCCAGAGGGCCCCCAAATCAGTGAGAAAAGAGAAGTAAAAGTATGAATACAGAGAAAGCGATTGAAAAAATAAAGAAACGTATATGTGCATTTGCAAGGCTGATATGGCTAATATTAAATATATATTTAAAATACATACTATCACAGGACGTGTATGTAGGAGACAAATGATAACACTGGAAATTAATTACAGATTTATTAATTATTTTAACAAATTTACAAAGCCACTGGACATCAATTTAATTTAAACACTATTCTTTAATTCACACTATTTTCCAAACAACCTGTGAATTAATTTTTAATCTATTGTTAGAAATATTCTGTACAATTATTCCATGTAAGTATGTATTTCGCTTGATATTTGTCGCTTCGAATTAATCTGCGCTCGCTGGTGTTTTTATCACTGGCTAAGCTAAACATTAAAATAAACATGAAACGCCGCGGCGCTGGCTCCACTTTTTATACGTAACACGTTGGTTTTTCGAACTTTCTAGATTATTCTATGCATTTCTGGTATTTACGTGAATATTCTCGTCGCTTCCAGACTATTGCAGACGTTTTTAGATTATTCCAGAGTGTTGTCGTCTTTGACATATTACGAGAGATTCCGATCGTGCATAATTTCTCCGAACTCTATCATCACGTTATAATATTCCCATCATGATAATGTAGAAGTGACAAAAATCTTCAATAAGAAAAGGAAAAAACACAAGTATACATTATATCACATCTAATGGAATCGTAATACCTTACGTGTAGATTATTTTAAAAATGTAGCAAAATTTATTTGTTTACTCTTTATTTACGTTCAGGCATTTCAATGTGGATCATTTAATGAGAAAAAACCTATACCCACAATTTCATAAATCATATTTTAGCAAGAATTTGAATGTATATCATCTCTAAGACTAAGTCAACATTTACCTAAGACACAAACTTTTTTGAATTTATTTGAAAGCGTGAAAAAGTAATCACGGGTATGGTGGCGAGACCCGAAAATCTAATCTATCAGGTGTTACGTTTATAAAAATTGAAAAATTTAATTTTTTTTTTTTTTAATTTATTTCAGTATATATACGCCCATCAGAGCATTTACATAAAGATTGGGTAATACATGTCGGTAATGAGAAATATAAAAAGAAAATAAAAAAAGTCATATAAAGAAATATAAAATGACATAATAACAGAAATATAAAAAGAGCTCTACAACTAAACTTAAACACAGAATCCATAATTTCATAAATCTATAAATACATCATATTCTTTATAGGATTAGCGATAATTACAGAAATATAAATTAAGAATTATTTTTTTTTATAGGATAAGAATACAAGAAAAGAGTGATAATTACATATATTTGAGGATTATTTTTAGACATAGAGGAAAGTTCATTGTTGATTAAGAATATTGCGAATTGTATGTTTGAATTTATTTAAATTTGTGGAAAAAACGTCTAACTGTTCAAATCTGTTAACAAGTCTGGGAAGCCTTTGAAGTGGTGAATTAAAAAAGTAATTAGTTGTCGCAGCTTCCAAGGCAAACCCTGCGTAATTTCTGGTTACTCGGGATGGAACTCGCAAACAGATTCGTTCCAACAGTTGTGGACAGTCGATGTTCCCGTTAATTATTTTGTGAAAAAAGACGAGATCAGCTACAATTCTTCTTATTTCCAATTTATCAAGAGAGCAAAATGATCTTAAAAAGTTATAATCAATATGTGTTGTCATCACTGTTTCGGGTGATAGATACGATAATGATTACTAAGAGTAATAATTAGTATTCGTTCGTAGGAGATATCGGCCTTAATCATATTCGAAATATCAAAGAGAGCAGATATACATGCCAAAACAGCTCAAAAACTCAACACAGAAAATTCTAAACGGACATTAAACCTGAGAATTTAACGATTATTTTGTAATGTACATTATATAGCCGTCTTTACCTTAGTGGATATAAAATGTGCATAGTCCATGGTACTAGATCTGCACTATGTTTAATATACGAGTAGGGTTACCAGATGCAAACGTGAATAAGGATAAAGTCTAATAGGTCAAAAAACGCGGTAAATTTCTCTGACATATACGCGTCATACTACCGCTGCATAAAATGTTTATTTTGGTATTAAATAAATACTCAATGTTGAATAGTCATAACAACCTACACTTTCCATTTAGAGGATATTTATAACAAATTGATCATTTTAATATACTTGTTAATACAACAGTCCGCGAGGTCCAATTATTGTAATGAAAAAGATCACAAAACACCCAAGATTAGATGTAGTGATTGTGACCTACTTGGGAAACGAATTTCCGAAATTTTCTAACGCTTCTTTAAAGGCGTTATTTTTTACATATGAACATTTTTAACGTTCTGCGGGAACCTCTAATAAAACATATACTATGTTCATAATCTCATAGCATAGTGCTGATGCTACCTATTTTTCGACGGCGTGCATTCAGTAATTTAAAATAGGCTATGCTTAACTAGAATTTATAGAAAATAAATCTCAATGAAATATGTAATAATATTGTAATATTCCTCATCCTTGCACCACAGAGACAACGAAGAGGTTTTTGTGGTCGCCTCGCCTCGGATGATCTCCTTATATATAAAATAATGCCAAACGGGTGGCGAAAGTGTATGGCCGATATGAGAGCTATTGCTCACATAATGGCTCTGAGTATGCGGTGGTACCCTTTCCACTATTCCTGCTACGATAATTGTCATTTTATAATTATTAAATTTCGTGTTTTCTTCCATAATATATGTTTATGTACAACTAATGCTTAAACGTACTGAATGAACGCTCCTGCTGTTTATCGGATTTTATTAATGAAATCAGATTGCGAAATTGGGCCATAGACGTATATATCAACAATAAAAATATCTCTTACGTTCATCAAACCACTGTTAATAAATAAAAAAGGTCGACGTTTCAAGGTTGAAGGAGAACAATTTCTTTCAATATGAAAAAAGAGAACATATCCTCATTGTAGCTACCATATGGTAACCCTAATAGGAATGTTCTCAGGTTGTTACTGCGATTATAAAGTAGATGATTTATAGACATTTACCTGAACTGGTGAAGTGCTGTAACATTATAATCAATTCCTACTAAAACCATTTTAAAAGTCAGCAACTTTCGTTTTGTGGAAACATTATGACGAAGTAATGAAATATTTAATATTTTCTATTCAATTGCATTTTAGTGAAATGGTTGAACAAATTAGCTATTGTTTAGAATGTAGATGCAGTTTTCATGACTCGTTCTCACAACAACAAAAAAGATCGCGTATGAAATGAAGTGACCAAGTGATTTGTGAAAAAAAAATACAATGAAAATCGGGTAGTTCGTAAGCGATATTTTTGTTCACGACATTCTCAGTGACATCACTAGTTTCTTGGATTCTGAGTTTTTTCTATAATTAATGTTTCCTATGCAAAAAAAACTTTTCACATTAAAATTACTGGTTTTACATTTAGGAAAAAAATATTGGTACCGCATATAAATAATAATAATAAATTATGATATTAGGAATGAATGTAAAGCTGATCTTAGCATAATTAATAGAATTAAAGGGGTCACTCAGGTGGTTTGGGCAAGTTGAGCGAATGAATGAGGAAAGAATGGTAAGAAAGATATATAACGCAAGTGTTGACGGTGCCAGAAAGAGAGGGGGACCTCGAAAGACGTGGCACGACCAGATTAACCAGATACTGGAAGACGGTCCCGTTAGAAACCTTACGACCATCGAGCTTACGTGCGAAGATGTATGAATGTGCATGAGGTGAGAGTTGTTTGTCAGGACAGAAGAGTGTGGCGCTCTATCCTCTCTGCTATAAGTAAGTAAGATTATTGTATGGGTAGTACGCACCCAAAAATAAAGTCTTGGGCACGATTTATGTCCCAATCTAAGCCAATCGAGGAGAAGACAAAGAAGTAGATGAGAGGATAGTCTTATGAGTCAAGCTGAATTTGTGATATTCTTTTTTTAAATTTTTTTTTTCATATATATTTATTTTTGATACATATTACATATATGCCAAACTGCACAGAAGTTTTACGGCATGGTTGCCTTAAAAAATAAATTTATTTTTATTATGAAGATTATTGAATAGGTCATTATAGAGTATTGCATGATTTTTACAAGTGATACATGATAATTAAAAATTAATGTAAGATTAGGTACATAGCTTTAATATATTATATTCTTTTACCTTGTACTGTTTTGAAGCCAATGGAGTTTTTTTGTCTTGCATCATCTCGAATAATTTTTTATGTAATTAATTAAAGATTATTGGCACAATATATTCTCTTTTTCTTTCAGCATTTCTTTCTTTCTTTCTTTCTTTCAGCAACGTTGTTTGTGATTGGTATTCTCATTTTTCGTCCTGTCAATCTGGTTGTATAGTTATGGTGCGTGTCAGTGTGTATATTAATATTATTTATCATTTCTTCTAGAATTATATTATATTCTACTTTTTGGTCAATTGGTAATATTTTGCATTTGCATGGGGCTTGTGGATTTCCCTAGTTTGGTGAACATGATTAATAATCTGTACCTTGCCGTTTTGCACGAGATATCATGCTCTATTTATTCTATATAGATGCTTATCTCTCTAATTTAATGATCAACTCATGTATACAGAGATTGCATGAGGTTGAAAACGAATGAAATTCTATGGATTTGTTTGAAATAAACAGCATTACTGTTCTTAAAAGTGAAAACAAGTGAATATGCAATCGTTAATATAGGTACCTGTGATCTTAATATTATTTATTATTATTTTATTAATTTGGTTTGCCCTGCCCGTTTTATTTTTAAATATTTTATTTTTAGTTTTGAATTATACACCAAATAATTTTTCTTTTTTTATTAACATTCACCACATTTTTTTAATATCTTTCAAAACTGCATGAGCAGTTTGTGTGTATGAATGCATTACATAATATTATATTTTTTACAAATTAACACAACTACATTACAGTTATCTCAACATTATAGTTTTTATACAACATTATAGTTTCTCACAATTCGTTGTCATATTTCTTTAAAATGCTTTCTATTTTGTTCTTCCCCGTTTCATGTTTTAGTCAGTTCATTTACAATATTTTTCTGTTAACATACAACAGATTTTATAGTGGCAAGAAGTAATGAACACGAATAAAATAAATAGAGATAAAACTGTTAGTTGAACCCTGTGGTACAGCATTTTAACAGTTTAATTTCTACAACAAAGTTTCTAAATATACATTGGTGTATGAAAGGAGTTTTAAAAATTTAAATGCTGATTTTCAGGCGTATTCTAGTAGATATGTTAAATAATTCGGAAGAACATCGTATAAACATTAAAATGAATATTACGAATACTCCACTTTAAAATATAGAAATATCATGACCAACTGTGGAATCTATCTATGCTAACTAGTTAATGAGAAAAGACTACAGATATCTCTAGCATAGACCAATCAAATATACGGAAGGTTCCTAGAATTCGAACATATTATGTTATATAATTCCTATTGCCTCTAGAGTTTCAAAAAGCAATATTTGGTTATTAATAATAATAAGACATAATGAAGCTCGATACAAGAAAATGGGAGGAAAAAGAGAAAGGTAGTTGGGATTAGATTAAACACGTGTAAATTAGACACGTGCAAAAAGCTAAGAATTCTACTAGGTAGAGTTCTTAGCTTTTTGAAGCTAGAGGAAAGCTAAGAACTCTACTAGGTAGAGTTCTTAGCTTTCCATCTCAAACATTGTATTCCATCTCAAACATTGTATTCCAAGACACACACGTTATTATTTCCATCTCAAACATTGTATTCCAAGACACACACGTTATTGCTTATATTATAGTTTAGTAGACTCAATTGTAAACTATGGCCTAAACAGCTACGCATTGACATATCCATCATACTTAGAAAAAGTAAAACAACTACAATTAAGAATAATTAAAACTATAGCAAATAAAAAACAAAAAGAAGCATGTAAGGACCAACCGGAAAACCTATTCAAAATGTGTAAAATCTTACCGATCCAAAAACAACTTGACTATAAAATAACACTGGAAGAATACGAGAAGGACAGTTTCAAAACACCAATACATCATGAATATACGACAAGACAAATAACGAATAAAAAACTAGAAATAAATAATTGTTATGGAGACAGAACCAAACAGTGCGTAATTCCAAAATTATTCAACAAGCTACCGGATAAAAAAAAAAATGTAACGGGACAAAAAAATATTAAAAAGACATTAAAGAAATACTACAGTGAATTGTGAAGTGGAAAGAAAAAGCAAAATTAGTTTAATATAGTAGCTTATTATACCTATAATATATCATAAAGTAGATACAATTAAGTAAAGAAATATACATACACTTATTATAATTAAATCCTTGCGTTTAAACTGTAATTACAGTTTTGCAAGAGGTAATTTAAAAAAAAAAAAATGACAGTGAACTATATTATATATATTTCATAAACGATTTTTTTAATTGAGTGAGATTAATGTTAAATAAATAAATATCGATCAAATTCTATGATTTGCGTGCGCGATGGACGAGGGTATTTATACATAAGTTGTTCTGCTTCTGGAAACATGGAACATTACTCAAAAACAACAAGACCGGCTACATAAAAACCACCCGGGAGGTATATGATAATATAAATCAAACAGAATTAAATGTTTGCTTGCCGCGCAGAAAACAAAGCAACATTAGCCACTCCCTGACATAAAAGTATGACGTAAGATAAATAATGTGCACTTGTCATTCTGTCGCCGCGGATCCTGGCTAGTCTACTTGGCTGCCTGGCTGGTCGGCATGTTCCACGCCGACCAAGAAAGCAACCATCAGTGGTTGGATGCTTTCAGCTAGACTAGATTTCAGGCAAGGATTCACTTGTGTTAGTTTGAGTGATACCCTCAGTATTACTCACATTTAATACCTACACATTTATACCCCTTAGCATCGCTCCCGAAACATGCTGAATTTTCACAAGAAAATTTTAGTGTGATTAAAACAATGTGTTAATTATTTTATTTATAAAATGGTGCCACAAGGAGATGACAAATTGAAGAAGAGTAAATGCAAAATTAGATGTCGCTAATCTCCTTAAGCATTGACAGTTCACCCAAAGTATAAAGTATATTTTCTCTTCAAAATTGAATTACGAAGACTTCCCCGAGGTTTTTGCTACTAGCTACGAGACACTATAAAAACCCTTTATATGTATAACTGTATAAAGACCCTTCATTGTTTCCATGAAATTACCCACTTACAATACAATTTTTTTTTAAATCTCACTAAGGCCGGCTCCACACTACGTGGATTTGCCGCCGCGTCTCTTCAGTCGCGGAACGCCCCTACATTTCTTTCCATACAACATGCGCTTATCAAACACACTACGCGGATGCTCGGTCCACCGAAAAGACGCGGCGGAAGATACGCACAATGTGGCGCCGGCCTAAGTGACATTGAAGTACTTTTGAGTTAATGAGGTTTAGAAATTCAACATGTGATATTAAAATTAATGAAAATGTTCAAATTATGAATTTTACTACCTTCTAAATAAATAAACATTTAATAATATTTAAATAGACACGGAATATTCACTTACCTACTCATTTTTTACGTGGAACAGAGACGGAAAAAACATGAATGTTTGTATTCATAACTCATTTTGGTCAATATTGCGGTTAGTGAGTATTACCTTTAAAGAGACGAAATATTCTTACAGTAATAATATATGATGATCCGATAAACTATTTTTTTAAATATACTTAATTAACTACAACAAGGCGTTGGACTATACCCATATATATCTCGCAAAAGGGGTATTTTCTTATGAAAATTTATGTTTTATTTGTGTTCTATGTCGTGCGAGATTTTATATTTAAAGTTTTACATGTTTTTGGAACAGGTTGTTGTGCACATAGGTGAAATGCAGACTATTCTTCTGTAACGCTGTCCTTAGAACCCACCACGCAGATCAAACACGAGATGGAATTTAAATTACAGGTATCGTGCAAAAGCGAGGTATCGAAGTAAAGGTATGGACAAGAAATTCACCCGCATTTTCCAATCATTATATTCTTGACCAACAGGTATAAATGGGGTAATAAGGCTGTAATTATAAACAACGATAGAGAGTACCGGTTAAAGTAAAGTCGAAACCGGTTTAAACATCCACGCATGAATTTCTTCGTAAAAGCATGACATACACCATGAAAGTAGCGATGTTTCCGCATCATATCTCCCATGTTTCTTGCATGGCATGATGCACGCCATAAAATTGATTTAATTTCGGTACCGACTACAATTATTATTGCGAATCGCGCTAGATTAAAGAGAGATAATCCATAAAAGAGCCAGTCCACGTAAAAAAACTTTTATCTAGGTACATAAAAGTTTGAGATAGTTACGTAGCGATTAGAGCGACTAGTGAGATCGAACGAATATTTTAAATATTATAATTTGCACTTATTACAATGTAAAAAACTAACCCATAAAAACCAAGTTTTTCTATACTCCCTTTTTTTGTAAAATATAACAACAATTAAAGACGAATTAAAACATATAACATAACACTAAACTTTCAGTAATTTAATGTATTTCTAAAATGTCAGATATTTTGAGCTTTGATAAGACACTTCATGCTTCATCACTTCATCAGTCAATTTAGATTTTTGAAATTCGTAGTGAAGTACCTATTATGTATACCGACGGAGTAATTCAAATTTAGAAAATATTCCGCGACGTTATCGGGCCGCCGTTGCTAGTAATCAAACTTTTGTAATGATTCCAATTTGAAAAAACTATTAAAAATTTGAAAAAACCAAAATTGTACTATAATTATTATTATTTTTAACGAAAATTTGATAGATCTTCTTGATCGTCGCCACGAGTCTGCTTGCAAAGTTTCAGCTCGATTGGATCAAAAATCGATCCAAAGTTTTTTCGACGGCAAGCCAGCAAGCAAGTTTTTACAATACTCCCTTTCTCATTTTCGGGTTTCGTTTCTACCATATGCGTCGGAATCTCCATACAACTTACTAAGTTGTACGAAAAAAACCATTAAAAATTTGAAAAATTCAAAATTATACTATAATTTCTTCTTCAAATGTAGCAAATTTATTTTGTGGTAACATAATTATAATTAATATAAATTAACTTTGTTTAAACCACTTATTTATTGAAAAAAATCAACATGTTAAATGTTGATTTTTTTCAATAAATAAGTGGTTTAAACAAAGTTAATTTATATTAATAATACTATAATTATTATTTTTTTTAACGAAAATTTGATAGATCTTCTTGATCGTCGCCACGAGTCTATTTGCAAAGTTTCAGCTCAATTGGATCACGGGAAAAGGGTTAAAAATCGATCCAAAAAAATTTTCGTCAGACAAGCAAACGCCACGAGTTAAAAGAAAAGAAGTAAAGAGGCTATTTTTTCTTGCTTTATACGGTTGTTTGCTTTCGACTTCGCTTAAAATATTATCAATGGTTTCTCCTTCGATATTTAAAAATGTTTCACAGAGTCAACAAGTAATATTTAGATAACTTTGTTTAGAGATTATCGTGCCCGAACAGAAGAAACATATATTGTTTATCATATTTATTTGAAGAATATTCATCTACCTAATATGAACAGTTAATATATACGAAATAACATTGAAAAATACTTGAAACTTGTCATTGTACGCAGTTTTTAGTGAAGATAATACTTTTCAAAAATTAGAGGATACCACAAGAAAAATTTACGTGCTTGGCAATGAATTTTTACCATGATAGGCCGAATATAATGCAGGATGAAAATGTTCAGTTGTAATTTTAAAATAAAAAAAAAAACAGAAATTGTAAAATTTTCATACGGTTTGAACAAAAATTTAATATCACAAACAAAGCATAGACTTGACTATTCTATAGTCATGCCTATGCTTTGTTTGTGA
Organism: Agrypnia vestita; assembly: GCA_016648135.1. Classification (NCBI taxonomy): domain Eukaryota; kingdom Metazoa; phylum Arthropoda; class Insecta; order Trichoptera; family Phryganeidae; genus Agrypnia; species Agrypnia vestita. The sequence goes on along the minus strand of JADDOH010003293.1, from coordinate 39,929 downwards.
TATTTTTTCTTATATATTCGTTTGTGATATAGAATTCTAAGCAATTAGTCGGAATTAAAAATCTAGCCGTAGGTTACGGAATCATACGTTAAAATTCTTGTAATAACAGATAGAATACGTGATCCTTTCTCTAAGAAAAAGCTATATTTCTCATAATATTGATAAATAACTTCATAAAAAACATGCTATGTATCAGCAATATAAATACTGCGTTTAAAATAATGATATATCGCCCATCTTTTTTGAAACTTTCAGCTCCCAAGCTTTAGACATAGGGCCGTAAAGCGACTTGATAACCCCTGTTTAAAGTGAATGAATCAATAGTAATGTTGCTTTAGCCGAGAGCAGTTCCAGATGAGGGCGTTGTGCAGCTTCTAGAAGGTGCGTACTGCTGATTTATTCTTTAGGTAAGAGGAAGCCGAAGCCATAAAAATATTACAGCGTTTAACAACAGCCAAGGCAACCATGGATAAGGCAGCCAAGTAAAAGGAACTATAAAAATCGAGAAATATGACTCGAAGTGAGTAGCTTTTGTTGGGCTAAGGAATAAATCCTGTTATATGCTCTATCAACATTGAGTATACCTACCTAAATGTTTATTGTCACGGTTCAGCAGGGCAAAGATTGTTTTGAAACTATAAGTTTTACACAGATGTAAATAATATGTTGGGTATTTTTACAATTTTCCCATAGCCGTAGAAGACAAGACTCTCACAAATGATAATAAATAAGCGTTCGCATACAGCTAGAGACGGCAAACATAAGCACTCAAGTGTCTAAAAAATTGTCAAGAGACCCATTTTTCATCATTTCCGATGGTGTATGAATATTATTTAATGACAATAAACTCTTGTAGAGACCCAAAATATAAACCATGAACATAACTTTTCATGTTAAATTTTTGTACAATATTTTTCTTTGCTACAGAAGTATGAGTAATTGGCCCGACGCGTTTATAACACGAAACCTGATTCAAAGCGAAAAGGGAGTATTGTAAAATCTTGATTTTTATGGTTTAGTTTTAGGACATATGTAATTCGAAAAAAATCTTTGTTTTTATTTTGATCGCCATATGAATGAATAATATTTTTGGAGCAGTTTGCCAGAATTTGGCAAAATATATATTTTAATGAATAAAATTGAAAAAGAGTTTCACAATAAAATACAGATCTTTGAAGACGGAGTGCCTCGCAGCTAGTAGCAAAAACTTTGAGGAATCACCTCATTTTGGATAGAAAATACAATTTACACTTTAATGTTAAAGACATAAGCGAAATCAAAGTTTGAATTTTTTTCAACATTTCTGATAACTCTCTAATAACTCTGAATAGCTCCATGATATACGTCACAGATTGTGGGATGAATTTCAAAAGACAACCACATCCAATTTTTTGCATGGCGAATACCTAGTTACGTCGGTAACACTAAACTAGGTACCTAGTAGGTGCGTTGGAAACAGCATAACCTAAGTTTATATGTACCGCACGCCGCTGGTGATTGCGAAGGTGGGCAGATAGTTTTAGTCTCAATACATAAACCTCCAGGTTGTACAACTGTATACTCCGAAATCACCAATTAAAAATCAGTTAAAAACCAGTAAACAACAACTGACCCCGTGTTCATTTTCGTACTTTGCAAGTAACCAGGCGGCTCATGGTTGGTGATAAGAAAATTGGAACAGGCAGTATTTAACCGACAAGCAAAAATAAATCATTTAATATTATACTTGAACGGCTATTGGGTTAATGGAAGTCAACAGCGATAGTGCCAACAATGAGGGTAACGTTGTTTATTGAGATTAGCTGATGGACGAGCGGAGTGTAACGTGCTGCAGGTAGGTACTCCGAATTGATGAGGTTTTGCGTATTATTTCATATAACATTACTTACTTACTTACTTACTTACTAACTTACCATCACGCCGTTTCCCCGTAGGGGTAGGCAGAGAGGATAGAGCTCCATACTCTTCTGTCCTGACATACAACTTTCGCTTCGTCTACATTCATACATCTTCGCATGCAAGCTCGACGGTTGTTCAGGCTTCTAACAGGACCATCTTTCAGTATCTGGTTAATCTGGTCATGCCACGTCTTCCGTGGTCGCCCTCTCTTTCTGGCGCCGTCAACACTTGCATCATATATCTTTCTTACCATTCTTTCCTCATTCATTCGCTCTATATGCCCAAACCACCTGAGCGACCCTATTTTTATTCTCTGTATTATGCTACGATCAGCTTTACATTCATTCCTAATATCTTCATTCTTTACTCTATCATACATGGATTTACCACACATACGTCTAAGGGACCTCATCTCCACTGCATTCAATCTACTTTCGTTCCTCTTCTGCCAGCTCCAGGCTTCATATAACATCATTTTTGAAAGAGTAATGAGACGTGATATCAATATCCCTACGTACTATAGAATCTACAAAATATTCGATTATTGTTTTATTATTTTTGACAATCCAGTTTACTATATATTCTCGGATAATGTGTAATATCTTATATTGATTTCATTTCTATAATTTTAACTATTTAACGGGACATTAACTGCTCGATGTATCATCGAATTAAAAGCAGCAAATTTGTGTAAAATTGGATGACAAGAAGTAGGTATATGGTATCTGGTTTTCTAAAAATTTTAAAGGAGCATTTATTATTCTCTATATTAAAATTCTCTATATTTAAATCTAAAAAGTTTAAGTTGTTGTTATCGTTATGTTCTAAAGAAAATTTTATATTTCGGTGAAGGTTGTTTATGAAAGTAAGAAACTTATCTAATAACTTGTTGCTACCTGACCAAATTACAAAAATATCATCAACGTACCTATACCATACAATAACATTAGATAATAGGGAAACTACTTCTAAAATACAATATAATAAAAAAATATACTTCTTGTCATCCGATTTCACACAAATTTGCTGCTTTTAATGATACATCGACCAGTTAATGGCCAGTTAGTAAAGAAAATCATAGAAATGAAACCAATATAATAAAACAAATAGCTCTTAATAATGGCTATAAAGCTGAATTGATATATTAGGTCCTTACATATGAAATTGGCGTTTTGCCGTACTGGCAAATTTGATCTCAAATATCTTCTCTTTGGTTAGGAATTCCAAATCCAAATTTATACAGCTATTTACTCATGTATTTGTGTTTTGAAAATTATAATTCATTTGTTTTTTCTTCAATTGTTTTTTTCTTTGCGTCACTCAGTATACAAAATGAAAAACTTGAAATATCGCGTTATTTACGAGTACGAGTTCCACCGTGGCACCAGTGCTGCAGAAACGACTCGAAGGATTAATGATGTGTATGGCGACGGTGCCGCAAAAGAAAACACAGTGCGTTTTTGGTTCCAACGTTTTCGTTCTGGAAATTTCGACCTGCAGAACAAGCCCCGTGGACGGCCGGAGACCAAAGTTGATAATGAAGAATTGAAGGCTATTGTGAAAGCGGATCCATCGCAAACCACATTCGAGTTAGCTGCAGGCTGCGGTGTTAGTGATAAAACTGTTTTAATCCACTTGAAGCAAATTGGTAAGGTGAACAAGCTTGAAAGGTGGGTACCTCACGAATTGAGTGAAGCAAATCAACAAACGCGCGTTGACTGCTGCGTTGCATTACTCAACCGGCACAATACTGAAGGGATTTTAAATCTAATCATTACCTGTGATGAAAAGTGGATCCTGTACGATAATCGGAAGCGCTCATCGCAATGGCTGAACCCTGCCGAACCAGCCAAACCATGCCCCAAGCGAAAATTGACTCCGAAAAAGTTACTTGTGAGCGTTTGGTGGACTAGTGCTGGTGTCGTTCACTACAGCTTTCTTAAATCTGGCCAGACGATTACGGCAGATGTCTATTGTCAGCAACGGCAAACCATGATGGAAAAGCTAGCTGCTAAACAACCGAGGCTGGTTAATCGCTCTAGGCCACTGCTGCTTCATGATAACGCTAGACCACACACTGCACAACAGACAGCTACCAAATTAGAGGAGCTTCAATTGGAATGTCTAAGACATCCACCGTACTCTCCGGACCTTGCCCCAACAGATTACCATTTTTTTCGAAATTTGGATAACTTCTTGCAAAGGAAAAAATTCAACTCCGATGGGGCAGTCCAAACCGCCTTCAAAGATTTTATTGATTCCCGTCCGAATGGTTTTTTTAGTAAAGGGATCGATGAACTACCTATGAGATGGCAAAAATGCATAGATAGCAATGGTACATACTTTGATTAAATAAATATATTATAATAAAAAGAAATCGGCTTTATGTTCCTCCCATACTAAACGCCAATTTCATATGTAAGGACCTAATATCATTCAGTTAATAAAAAAGAAAAAACAATTTTTTCGAAAAAATACATTTATAGTGGTGATAACTTCAATCAATTTAATTACAACTTAATTTTTTTTAAATATCTAACATTTTACCAGATTCAATTTCTCCAGCTTTTTACACTACTTCTAAAATTAAAAATTTATTGAACAACAAAGATTCTTCAAATAAATGGAAAAAAGTGGTATCTACACATTAGAATGCAATGATTGTGATGCACAATATGTAGGAATGACCAAGAGAAATTTTAAAACTAGGATAAGAGAACATGAACTTTGTTTGAGAAATAATAATTATTCTGAATTTTCTAACCACTTGTTAGAAACTGGCCACACTTTCAAAAAAGATAAATCTACCATTAAATACACTAATGTTAACAAATTTTAAAAAAAAGAAACCTTAGAAATAAATAAAAAATTAAATTCAAATATCAATATTGTCAACAAAATAATAGCTCCATGTAAGTCACCATTATTAACGATGTTCCCTCCCTCGCCCATTCCACCCTGCAAATCACCCCACCACCTAAGAACACATAATACAATACTTGCACATTTTAGTTTACTTTAAATAACGCTCGTTAATGACACGGACGTGTCGAAACCGGTAGCGTAGTAATCAAAACTAAGTAACAAATTGTACATAAGCTTAAACACCAAAAAAAATGTCTGAAAGAAATTGTTACATAGTAAGTGCCCAACTTGAATGTATCGAAGCGGATAAGTTTTTCATAATCAATACAAGTTGCTGTAATGATAGATCAACTTTTTGCAGAAAATAAGTCTAAAATATTGAAAAAAATGCAAATTTTGATATTGCATATCTCCGTAACTATTATGTTAGTTTCTCGAATATTTTCGACTCATTTTCAAGGCAGTATGTAAAGTTTATGCTACTAGCTATGAGACACTGTATATTGACATTTGACAGATGTCTTGACATTTCTCATAGGAATTTTCAGTGTGTAAGTAAGTATGAAGAGGATGGGGCAATTTATGTTCGCTGTTACATGGCGTAAACAATTCGATTAGATAATAATACAAGAAGAGGGAACAAAGAGCCGCTATTCCTTACAGACTCGCAGTAAGTACCTAAGTTAACGTTATAGAATTCAATTATTTAATTGTCAATGCCACCGTTAGCAATCCCGAATACCCATTGTCGAGACGTCAACATAAAAACGTTTCATCCAAATACTAACTGAATAACTATTTCCGTTACATATTTTACGTATCTGCAAGAGACAGTTAATTTAATTAAATCTGCCATTTTAAACTTCCCCTCTTCTCTTTATCGTCACAGTTAGTCAAGCTTTATTAAACCCGTCACGCTAAACAAGCATATTGTAGGCGACGCTTAGTTGTTGCAAAAGATAGTTCATAATTACATCTTTTTTAAATAAAAAATTATCATGGTGAGTGGTGGACTACCACCGACATTGCTGAACGCATGGCCAATATTTATACGTGCTTCTTGCACGAAAATTTTATAAAATTTTGCTAAAAATATGATGTGAAAAATTTCCCGAATATATAATAATCCCGAAATAAACTAAAAAAATATTTTTTTAAAACTGCCTACAGTGGACATTCAATTTTCGCCATGAATCTGTTTCCGAAGGAAGTATGGATATCAAAAAGAATGCATATCAAACGATTTTTTTCCATAGGAATTTACTAAAATGGTTTAATCCGTCCCCAAGCCCCGAATATTGCCATAGTGAAAATCTTCTTGGAAATCAAAGCAAATACATTTTAATTCGTATTAACAACTACTTATGCTTTAGTGATATAACTGAAATTTATTCGGATGATGCTGTAAATATTCTGTAGGCCTACATAAATAAAGTTATAATAATTTACATTTTGGAAAAACCTATGATTCTAAAGAGTTTTTATTTTATTTCTATAAAATAAAAACTCTTTAGAATCATAGGTTTGGAAGGGGCGTCACCAGACATCAGGTCTACGAGCTTGTTAGCATTTTTCGTTCTGTTTTAGGACGATTATCGAATTTTTGGACGAAAGTTAAACAAAAATTTCACGATAAAACAACAATAAATAAATAAAAAACAAATCACAAAATGACGAATATTGAGGATGCACTTTAATAGGTATCGGCGGAAAAATAAACAAACAAAAAACTTCTTTAGAATCGTTTGCATCATTAAGGGTTTTGTCATTATTGTGCGCAGGAACCTTGGAGACTTGGACAACAATCTATTCAACTATAATTTGTGAGAACTTTAACACTATTCTCACTTCAGGCCCACTAAAAGTGACGCCTTCACCAACAACACGTCCTAACATGGCCGCGAAGTTCACGAATATCGAATCAGATAAGCCAAAACTTGTCGCGGAAATGTTTTAAACTAATTAATGTCGTTGTAAGGTACATTAAGTGACGAAAAGACCCTGAGCTCACGTTGTATCGTGATAAGATACTATAAATTAATCTCTATTATTGATGATTATTATTTTTTTGGCTAGTCCGCATATTAATTAAAATTGATTTCGGATTATCACGGACACGTACGTCCGTATAAAAGGAATTTAGGGAGGGTTACAGGTAGGGTTGCCACACGTCCCGTATTTGACTCCTTTATCGCTTATGTACTTCCATCCCGTATTTTCATAATTTTAATGAAATCAAACACCAATCTAATTAGGTTCATGATTATATTGCAATAATGCAATTTGGGCCATAGCGTTCTAGTTCCGACTGTAATGTATGGAAGTGAAGCCCGGAATTGGCAAAAAGAAATTAAATTGGACTGAAAGCGATGGAAATGCGCTCACTAAGGTGGTTGTGTGGAAAAATTTTGGTCGGTAAAAAGAAGAACAAGAACAAATTAGAAGTGGTAGATAGAATTAAGAAAGGATCGCTGAGATGGTTCGGTGATGCGGTACGTATGAGCGAGGAAAAAATGTTTAAATACATGAGGCATGTGTTGAAGGCAGTAAGAATAGAGGGCGTCCGCGAAAAACCTGGCACGATCAGATACTATAAACATTGGAGGATCTAATGTAGAACACGCATGAAAAGATGTATGAAAGTAGCTGAAGCAAAAGTGGTGTGCCAAGACAGAAGAATATGGCGTTCTTTGCTCTCTGCCTACCCCTGCGGAGAAACAGCACGGTGGTTAGTTAGTTAATAATAGCAATTTTTATTTATTATTTTTAGATGATACCTATAAGTTTTATGATTTATTAAAATCAAATTGATAATTTGAACATTTAGTTAAACTGTCTTTTAATTACAGTAGCAATAGCAATATTTCTTACTTCAGAATATGACCAATTACGTCAGTCAAAAGTACTCACTTTTGTAAAATCTGAATTATGTAACTTTATTGATATTAGAGATTCAATTAGATTATACAATCCTCTCATATGTTTTTGGCGTGTCACCTGGGAAATGGTGGATTAGATATACCTATCCACAACTTGTTACAGCTGAAGAGTTCCGACAACTATACAACCACCGGGGTTCATTTGTTGGTCAAGTAATCCTCAGATGCGATTTATGACTTCCTGGGAAGGTGCAAATCCAGCTGCTGTACGCTGCCGCCGGATCGACAAGAAGTTTTCTATTTCTCCATACTTCTACCTTCGTGTCTGGCTGTCCTCCGGCATACTAGAATCGCGAGCTGTATTCATTTTACTTTGATAAACCAGCAATGTTTGAGGTGTTTGTAAGATTTTTTGAAAATAATTAAAATCTCCAGAAGCGTTGAGCACTAATGCAATGACCGTTGTTTTGATAGTAAAAAATATTATAGATCTTGGAAATATAATACAAATAGCCTTAAATATCTTTGACCGATTAATGAGATCTCCAATTCAATGGATATATACTATATGTACGATGACGAACGTCTCGCCACCATCGCACGCGGGTCGGATATTAGAAAGAAAGATTTTCTTTCCAATCGCCGCCGATATGATTGATAATAAATGACACCCGAGATGCACTGGGCCAAAGCTAACTATGACACAGTGGACAAGTTGTACTTGCGGTTTTCCTGGAACGTCGGGCGCCGCTTCAATCGCAATTTTCCTGGCTTCGTCGAATCCGGAACAGTTGGTGAGCCTCTTCCGGAAGGCTAAATTGAACTGATCCTGAACACACACGAAGAGGAATGTCGGTTCTCATCGAAAAACGACACCTGACACGCATTTCAACACTGCGCGGTTTTTTTAAAAATTCGAATCCTGGCTAGCGATTGGCGCAGAACACATCGGGCGCCAGCTCAATCAATCAAAAAATTACGAAACACTATATGACTCTGTTTTAAATCGAAATGTTATTTATTATACATAAATAACAGTCGATCGAATGTGTACAATACCATACGCCAAATTCGATAGAATGCCACATTTTTCTATATCGGCTCATCACTTTTACTTAGGCTACATTCATACATCCTTTCATGTATGCTCTACGGTTGTTGATGATTTTAACATAGCAATACTGAGTCACGTGATGTATTTCATTGACCTCGAAACTTTTGCACTTTATATTTCGTAAAACATTTAAATTTATAACGTAACTTTTAAATTCATTTTCTGCATTGTTTCTAAGTTATCAAACAAATAAAAGCTGTATTCTTTAGCTTATAGATATTTTCACTAATTTTCATAATGAATTTTCTTATTGTATGTACTTTAATGTCACACTGGCACTGGGACTACTTGTCATGCTAATTAACGACCTGTTGATAATCTGTGTGTTCAAAATTAAAAATACGTATGCAACTAGTGTATATTATAGATATCTCACAGAGACGAAACTGTATTAATTATGGGAAAGTAGGTATAGAAGTCATTTTTGGGTGTAACAGGACTTATGACCTGTCTTTAGGTAGGCTTAAGTGTTACAATTGTGTAAAGTGATCACTTAAGCCTACCTAAAGACAGGTCATAAGTCCTGTTACACCCAAAAATGACTTCTATACCTACTTTCCCATAATTAATACAGTTTCGTCTCTGTGAGATATCTATAATATACACTAATTGATTAATAATGTCTCTGTGACATAAATCCAGCACTGTTCTGAAAGATTTGAACAAACTCAAAATATTCTGAATACGTATGCAAATTTACAAACGATAAGTACAAAAAGTCATCGCTTCAGCGCAGCGGTTAAAATCGAATTCAAGAATCTAAATTACACCAGTTAATTGTCAAGTAATTTAGAGATTAATTAATGCAATTCGATATGTTAATATGTACCATATAGAACATGTACATAAATTTCAACTAGTTTATATTATTAAAAGTGTACATTATTGTGTGTAATTTGATAAGCGCGATTATGTTTTGACGTTAGAGATTTATCAGAGCTCTATATCCGCAATCTACATATATTACAAGAGCTTTATTACTTATAACACTGAGCTTGTACTACAATGCCTCGAGCCTCTTAAACACAGTGGAGCCCAGATTAGAGGCGGGTCCCTCTCATACACCTTCTAATGAATCTGCTCTGGTTCCTCTTCTTCTTAATTTCAATCATCTAAAGAATCACATTCATTTCTAATTCCCAACGTATTGCGTGGTGAGAGCTTGATTGATCTAACAGAACATTTTTTTTTTTTTTTTATTTTTTTTATTTTTTTTTTTTATTTTTTATTTTTTTTTTTTTTATTTATTTTTTTTTTTTTTTTTTTTTTTTTTTTTATTATTATTTTTTTTTTTTTTTTTTACAAAAATTTTACAGTAGAGCAAACACAACTTCTCTACTAAATTTGCGTCAAGAAGCACTTGGGACATTAAACTTGCAGATTTGTTACCTTAATTTATTGTTTAACTACGATAAGACATGGCTTGCGATTGCTCAGTTTTAATAAGCACGAATTATCATTTATTATTTTAAATGGAATGATAGAGCAAAATATTTTCTTTCATAGTGGGTTTATTTAAGTTTGTTTTATTTTATGAATATTGAACTTATATTATAATTTAATTGTAAAAAAATAATAATATACATCTGGGTACCTTCATAAACTTTTTTGAAAAAACATAATATAATATAAGTTTACAGATAATGATCAGGTATTGAACTTATATTACGTGCACCTAATCTACGAAAAGTAGCGAGATTCACATTCACAACTATTTTAAACCTTTGAAGCAATAATCTATTTTTGATTTTATATATTATTGCATGGACATTTGGTACAATTTTTGTTTAACGTCATTAAATTAAATTGTTTTAACAACTCACCATCTTATTGTATATCTACCCGTATTACATCTCAAAATAGTTTTCAGTTTAACAAATCACAATCATTCTTGTACATCTATTACATCTCAAAATAGTTTTGAGTTTAAATAAATCACATCCATTCTTGTAGGTAGGTAACATCTCTTACATCTCAAAATAATTTTTGGTTTAACAGAACTTTTTTATTATTTTTTTATTTTATTTTACTACATTTATAATTTAACGTTCTATTACATCTCAAAAGAGTTTTCAGTACCTACTTTTTTAATCGCCATCTTCGTAGGGTCGAGGGCCAAAAGACTCGACAATGTGCTTCCATATTTCCCTTTCGAGGGCTTTTTTATTTTTTTCAATTAATTTTTTTTTGTTTTTTTTTTAATTGTTAAGTAACAATGGAAAAATATACTAATTGCGAAGTTTTTAGATAAAGTTTTATTCTTATTCTTTTTAAAAAGCAATTTTGGCACATTTCCTTCGTAATCATTAAAATATGTTTGTCGAAATTTAGTTTGTTATCAGTCACTCCTCGTAAATATTTGATATTATTCACTTCTTCTATGTATTCACTATAATACTCGTCCCACGACATAATATATATAAACCTAAGAGTCTATCCCTGATGGTTGGTTTAATAGAAAAGTGTGAATTCCAAAGTGTGTCGTTTGAGCATCGCTCCAAAGAGCCACCAGCCTTGATCACTTCAACCCATGAATAAACATTGAAAGTAACATTCTTCCACCGTGAGACAAGCAAACCTATCATTATAATGCTATGCGCGGTATCGTTCATAAAGTAATTATGTAAAGAATATTTGATTGTTCAAATCTCGTGCAAGAGTTTTGCAATAATTCTGCGAAAAACGCCGCGGCGCTGATCACGCACGAACGCAGGAAATCTAGCTGAGAAAAGGTTCAGTCAAATATTTTAATTGCAGTTTAAATCGTGTTCCTGACAACCAAAATCTCGATAGACAGATACTAGACAAGCTATAATTCTAAACGCCGCAGCATATTATTGGTGGCCTAACATTATCTATTATAAGCAGTGAGTCATGCTCTATTATCATCATCATCCTCCACTGACATCGGTCTTGCGCCAAATCTCTCTAGTTCTGGCTCGCCAAAACAAATATTTGGATGTTGTTGTTCCATATGACCCAACCACTGAAGTCGTCTCAATTTTATAAATTTTGTGACTCTTAGCTCACTAAACAAAGTTAAGACCTCATTTAGATACCCCTCTAAATTTTCTTTTCAAAAACGATTGTACACTAATATTTCAGTGTTTCTGGAAGACTGGATTTTATCTAATTTTGGAAGCGAAAATAACAGCGATCTTCTGTGAAGTTAATCTTATCAGAGATAAAAGGTACGTTAATCTCGGTACCGTTTCGAAGTGTCGGCTTCCACGTGAGATAATTGGAGTTTTGTTGCATGCTTCCAACGGCCATATATTTGATATTCTGCTGATTAACTATCAGATCCATGTTTTTGGCAGAGAACCTCTTTGAATTTTAAATTTTGGGTGAAAAATCACTGGTTATTATGATCAACATCTAATACATGAGAAACAAGCCAAATAATAATGTATAACTTCACAAAAATATAATATAGTACCAGTCGGTATATTGTTAACTACGGGCTCGCTTCTTCTCAGAGTTTTTGTTACGTGTTGATAGAAAAGGGTGGATACACATAACAAAGAATTTAAAAAACGGCTTGTACCTTTAGCACATATTTCGTCACGTTTGAACCTACGGTTAGCAAGCCAAGACGTCACGAAGTTGACTGAGCGCGCCAATCCGCGCCTCTTGCGTAACCATCTCTTCATCAATCCTTAATACATTGACACTATTTACTTCCACCTGCTTAGTATACTTTTAGATATATAAACGTTTAAATTTTGAGCTATTAGTGACCGTCGGATTATCGAGCCGATTTCTAAGACGTATTAAAGTCATGAATTCCATAAAACAATGGCTATACTCGTATATCTGTCATCGCATTTAAATACTTGGTTTGAAATCTAAAACTCGCGATAATTAGAATTAGTCGCCCACAGCGCTCAAGGCCGGAATCCGCTTAATTAATTAATATTCATTAAGATAATAAGAATAGCGTAAATTAAGAACATTGCACGCCATTTTCCTACGCAATCGGTAACAGATTATAAAGTAAGCATAATATAATACAAATCAGACAATGACTTTGATTGCAAAACAACTTCTGGCCTGCTAACACCATAAAAGTGCAAATAAAATAATTATACGGGATTTTAACTGCTTCTTTTATGCTGGCTGTGATTTATCTCGGCTAAGGATTAATGTATTTTATGACTACCTAACTTGCAACTGATTTAAAGTGACTAAATGTTTTAATATAGGTTACTAGGTTTATCCCCTTCAAAGAAGTTGTCATTTTTTTTTCATAAGAAAAATCGCCTAGCACACCATAACATGCGTAACTTTTTCGACAGTTAACAATAAAGTAAGCATCTAAAATGATTCATCCAAGTCGGTCCCGAGAGAGAGAGAGAGAGAGAGAGAGAGTCGCATGGAGGGGACATAACGCTTTTTCCTTACGTAATGATAAATACATAAATATAGGGTGGCCCATCGGATACGCCGGATTTAAATTTTCCTCCATTTTTTTTTATATAATTTGGCAACATTGGAGTTGCCAACTTATATTTAAATTTATGGTGGGCCACCCTATATAAAAAATCTAGATCTCCATATCCAAATACTTTCGAAATTGAAGAAAAGACGTAAGGAACTTCATTCCAGACTGGGGTCTCCCCGACCGCACACGTATTTTTTTTTACCAAACCTCGATTGTTGTTATTTATCTCGCCTAAGTTGGGATTAATGTATTTTATGATTATCTTGCAATCGATTTAGTGTAGTGTAGAAATGCCTTATTGTTGCTATATTTATCTGTAATGCAAGACCTCCTTTTGGCAGTGGGTAAGGAAATGTGTCTGTCAAGTCTGCTAACTAAAATACAGGCTATCAAGTATTGTGAAAATATGATTTTGAAACTCCGTAGGCAAACGAAACATTTAACCTTTCCTCTCCCGTGCTGTAATTTGAGCTGATATTGCCTCTAATTATGTGAATATCTCTGTATATATACTAAACGCAGAGTTCATATTTTAGACATTCCTCGGTAGTATATTCATGTATTGGGTAAAATAATTATAATGTGTAAGTATTTACCAGACGCAACGAAAAAAATGTTTACTCAAAGAAACTGACATTGACTGAAACTGTCAATAAGTGTATGTATTGTAAGCGTGGTGCGGGGAGCGCAGTGCGCGATGCACAAAAAGAAATAAGTGATGGTCAAACCGTTATTTAAACTGTTTCCACACGGAACAGCTATTTGAATTATGTATCTAATTGTATCAACAATTGATTGTAGACTGAATATACAACCATCGAATTGCACAAAAGTCAGTTACCAATCATCATAATCGTTTTCTAATACTATATTCGCCAATCAACACATAGAGCGGTTTCGTTTCTATACCTCTCATAAATAATATACATACATTTTGTAATATATTACTCCACAAACGCAAAAAAATGTTACAAGTTCAAGAAAAGACAGCATCGAAATTGAAGGGGCAGTGGACAAGAGAAATTCTAAGACAAAAATAATCTTCTGAATTAAATAATTTCGCTGACTGTATACCCGTAACGTCCCTCACTTGCTGGAACAATTCTGGAATTACAACATGAGATAATTAGAGTATGACACGCAATCAGCGTGCAACATGCAACGGCCCAGGCAACACGCAAGGGTCGCCCATCATATAGCACATTTTTATATTATTAGTTTTTTATAATATTAAATTTTAGGCTTAAGCGAATAAAGTCAATTTAAAAAAAAACCAAATGATTTTCTCTTCGTGAATTTTCAGCTTTAAAATCCTTCTATTATTATGTCCCCGTGATTTTTCACGGGCGTACGGCTAGTAACCAAATAATTGAGGGAAGAAGACACAGAGGAGGTCGTGGTAAAGTACATCCACCAAATAATTAGCAAGGACAAGAGACAACTTCTGTAAAGTTCCTCCAATAGGGACCAACGAGAATACTTCTTTACTACGAGAAAAGAAGAATAAGTATATACCTACATTTATTTCTTTACACTCTCTTGTTTTCTTTCGATTGTATCACAAGACTACACTGTCCAGAAGATTGTGGTTGAAAGCTGTGCTGCTAGAACTAGGCCGATGGTACCAATCGCAGATGCTATTTGCATAACCAAAAGGTCAGACAGTGATTAAATCGGCATATTGTTATGCAGATTCTGTAATGGAGAATGAATAAGGTTCGAAGAAATTCCCTTTGTTTCATAGAAACCGTAAATGGACGATAAAAATGCCGAAGAATTCAAACAAAGGCAGCGGTAGTATGTTAGCAACCAATTTTGACACACCTCACCGAGGCTGTTTCTCTTTCAAACTTTTTACAGCTTTCTTAAAAAGTACAACAGCTATGTTTATTTATCTATTCATTACTTAAGGGGTTGCACTACCTTGAGGCATAAAAATATACATTCAAATTATTTTTTTTAATGTAAATATCGCACATAGAAAATTATATTTACCCAACCTAGTATCTCCAGGGTATGCTTGGCTACAATTTTGCCCCACTAAGCTAAAAAGCGGTATCCCCATTCAACAAATTACTGAGTAAATCAAGGAAACGTGAATATAGCAATTTCTTTCATTCGAGTAGCTTGTTGGTCTTGTGGTTAGGACTCTCGCCTCGTGATCCAAAGATCGCAGGTTCGAATCTCACTCCAGACAAGCAAGTTAGTCCTATTTTCATAGCACAAGCATTTAGCTTAATTTGAAAATAGTAAGAATATTGATGTGACACGAATTCCGTGTTCACAAATCTATTTAAAAAAATTTAAAAAATGAATTTTTTTTTTTCGCTCATTCAATAGATATTGAATACACACATAAAAAAGATTATTTTATTATTATTTACAACTATTGAAATTAGCTCATGGTTGCTTTTTTTTCATTTTCATGCTCATTTTCGACTCATTATCCAGGCAGGATATACCTGTAAAGTTATTGCTTCTTGCTATGAGACACCCTTTATAGTCTGGAGATTTCTCAAATGGATAGATGAGGCATGTTTCACCGAATACATAAATCAAATGCATAAAATATCTAAAACAGTAATAATGCAATGTCTTCTCCGCCAAACATCTGAATTGTCGAAATATTGAGTACACAATCGTCGGTGAAAATATACATAATTCTTTTATTCCAGCGCCATTTGATAATTATGATAGTAAAACATTTAAAAAATAACAAGGATAAGGAATTAAAAATAAAAAAAATCGGGCATCTATCAATTAGATTATAGGGATTGTAACTACTTTTACATAGGACAAACATAAAGAAATTTTGAAATTAGAGTCAACGATCATTTGAGAAGTCTTAGCAATAATTATTACTTATTCGGAATTTTCAAACAACCTAATAGAATCTAATCACTCTTTCGATATAAATACTGGTTTCAAAATCTAGATATATTAGAAATTAGGAAAAGTATTAACAGAAACATAAATATTATAAATAATCAAATAAACTTTGTAACATGGGTAATAGTAACCACGTCCCCTCCAACCCCCTACCATCATAAATTTTTTTGTCTATATTTGATCATAAATTTTAGTACATTCATTGTCCTGAAGAAGGGAGCATCGCTTCCGAAACAAGTTGAATTTTTTAAAACAAAATTTAAGTGTGGTTAACACAAAGATTTCATTATTTTATTTATTTAAAAAAACTTTTGCAAATATGTAATATTTTATGGCTGGTAAATCATAAAATCATAATGGTCAATTCCGCTCGAGAAGAGGAGAATAGATCGGGCACAAAATGAAAATAACAACCCCATAAATATTACAATAGAAGGAAGAATTGGAGAAAAATTACATTGGAAGGTGAGACAGAAGTACATTGACCACAAGACGACAAAGGCGGACTTGGCTCCTCGCCAGGACTGACAGCTGCGACGAAGAATAGAGACAGGTGGAAAAAGCTACTGTTATGAAATTCCTACACCCGTACAACAAAATATTATGAAAAATTATTTGAGTCGTTATTATTCATTTCGTATTATTCAAGCAATCTCTTTTAATACTTTAGCAAAAACTTTACAGGTAGATTCCTGCCTTGATAATGAGTCGAAAATGTTCAAGCAATCATGGCCTTTTATCAATAGTTATGGATATACGCAATATCAAAGTTTGCATTTTTTTTTAAATATTTCTGACATTATTTTTAAAAAAAGTAGAAATATCTTTATAGTAACTTACGATTATGAAAATTCACTCGATTTAATAGAAGTCAAATAGAATGATAAAAACCTTGCAAAAATTAAAAAAAAATTTTTACTTTTTGCGAAAAATAAGTACTTAACAAATATTGAAAACAAATGCAAAATTTTATATTATATAACTCCATAACTATTGATATTAAGTCATGGATGCTTGAACATTGAACCTGTAATTTTTTTACTAAAAGCGCTTAGAATAATACTAAAAAAATCGGTACAAAGAATTACATTTGGACAAATAATTAAATTCAGTGTACTTCTATTGAAGAAATATTTGATGACAATATTCAGGTGGCAATATATTTCACCATCATGCATAAAAATTATGTTGTGTTTGTGCTAAATTAAATAAAATAAAATATTATCAACTATCCTAATTTCGAACGTCTGTCTATACGTTACTTTGGAATTAGGCTGGAATTACAACAACAACAACACTGATGATGACTAGCCGCTAATAAGACTCGGGCGCCCGAGTGTGACTCGCGTCACACGCTAGGGTCGTTATTAATTGTTAATATGTCCCGTGATTGTTCACGGGTTTACGGCTAGTACATGTATAATAGCGATCAAGACATGATTGTTATCTACGTGTCTCGAGCCTCGACACTATAGTGTAAATATATAACAGTCAGTGTATAGCATCAGTATAGTCGGTGAGAGAGTATACCGAGTTCAGTTTTCGCCATTTCATGGCTCGCTTGTTTCCTTTAATGGCTACCGCAAGTCAAGCTGTAAAACCAAACCAATAAAGTCAGGAGACGATAAAGTAATTGCCGATAAATGCACGCAGGTCTGCTCACCTCTGAACAGAAACGCAATATATAGTTGAGAGTAAAGTCGGTTTCCTTTTAGTGTTGCATAACTGATCAAAGTAATAAAATGCTATTCATATGCATTAGAATTCTAAATAGTGCCGTGAGAACGTCAAAGCTGGATACAAATTGGAAAAACATTATCTCACAAAATCGGGCCCATACAATCTGACGACCCCGGCCATAAATCGTAATATCAGTAGGGATGCGCAACGCTGCAAACGCTTTGTCGATAATTTGCTGCCTGCGAATGTAATCACTTTGTGTTGTGTTGTGCACATCACTGCACTGGTGGCACTTGTAATTCACAATATTTTCACAATAATAGCTTCTGTAAAATAAACCGAAAATTTTTGAAAAAATAAATTGAGAAAAAAACACGTCGATAATAACATAAAAGTACGCTACCCATCACTAGCAATGCCACGTTAGATGCGTAAGTGCGAGAGAGAGCTCCATCGGACCTCTCATTACGATGTTTTACAACCACAGGGTTTAGCCCTGACTTTTATCACTTTTCCGTTACAAAACTTGTAATCAGTGTTTGACCGACTTTCTGCCCAACGATCGATCTGAAATTTGGCAGCGAGACGTATCCCAGATGACGATAAAATAATCGGCAGTTAGTTCTACAAATCAGTTTAATTATTCAAAAAATATATTTAAAATACTAACGCATTTTTTTTATCGGACATTATGTCGGCGACATTGATCGGTTTGTATTATTTTAAAATGACGTTTAATTTTTGAGGTTAGGTTGATTTTAATATTTAATGTGATTGAGACTTAAAGGTAGAAAATAATACGATATTTAATTAATATTATTTATTAATAATCCATAAAGAAAATAAAAAAAATAATAAAGACACGCTTTTAAAAAACTTACTAAAGGGGAGTTTGTTTTAACAGCCACAATACTAAGAGTCAGATCACCGTACATGCGTCAAAAATCAAATCAAAAGCGAGGGACGTACTAAAATAATGCTAAAAATAATAATAATAAAATAACGAACTACCTATTACGTATAAGTAACATTCGTAGAAGAATGAGCCATTTGTTGGCAGTCTTGCCACGTACAGTAGCCGGCAAACATCTTGAAATTCTGCGGCGTAGTGGGGGGACGTTTGCGCATCTACCTTTCTACCAACGAGACCCAAATTTCGTCTTCTGCGCATTCCCCCACTTAGCCAAAGAATTTCATGAAGTTTGCCGGCAACTGTAGCATTGAAAATGTCATTTTTCTTCCTTCGCTCATAAACGTCCTGGGTAGCTGCTGTGGGTAGGGTGGAGAGGAAGAATTCTTTACAATTTATGGTGACTTTGAGGGCTAAATTTCGTAGTAAAATCATGGCTGAGCGTTCTGCGGGCAGCAAGTTTCAGTTAATATTATTTGATCGACGAGTACGTCCGGCGGTGTGGCCGTTTCAGGCATAAATTACCAAACAATGAGCCGAGGCGAAAATGCGATTGTTCGGAACTAAAACTAGCCGTGAGAAGCGTTTAGATTGACCCAAAATCGCCGATCAAAATGTGATGGCTTGCACAATTGAGCGGCAACACGGCAGCGCTATGATAGCAATTATAGGTGTTGTTATACCACATGATCGCAGTGGAATATTGATGGTAATTAGGTCAGAATCGGCAGATTTTTAACCACTCAAAATCGTAGTCAGATCCTTGACCGGATCTGATCCCAGTCGCTACAATGAAGGAGATGATTCACCTTGATCAGAGAGATACTTCTCTTTGTCACACTAATCACAAATGAGTCACAAAAAATGGTAAAAAAATAACAGATATGTCTCCTTGTCAAGCCTTTATTGATTCTGACTACGTTAAACAATGTTCAAAAGGCGCTGGATGGCGCCCTCACTCGATTCCATAAATCTTTCGAGCACCTCCTGCTAGATGGTGCTATCTATGGATATATCTCTGAGATGAATCTAACGATAAATTACACGCTGAATAAAGTACCAGGACCTACAGAGAAGTATTAAACAGCGCGGGGCCGAGTCAAAACTGTACTCCGCTAGTACTAAAGTGGCTAGTGTCACCGCGGATATACCGTCCATGTATTCACTTTTACCAACTCTACAACCTAGTAGAAATTTGAACCATTTTTTTTGCAAGGATTAAATCATTTTATTTGACTTGTATCAAAGCGAATGAATTATTAATACTCGATATATTTCTTTAACGTTTAACATTTCACCCAAAGTGTAGAGAATATTTAGTATCAAAATTGGATGAAGAAGACTCCTCCGAAGTTTTTGCTACTAGCTATGAGACCCCTGTACATATAAAAATCGAAAAATATTATCACGTGATTGGAAACATGCGATTATTAATTACAAGTTGCGGTAAGGTGTTTATATGGAGAAAAAAAGTGGGAGGTGTTTATTAAATTAGGCACAAAGCAATCGACGCTAAAAATTAATGTAATCCGCTTCCTTAATTGCAGCTATAAATCTTGAGCATAATTACTGGCCGCACTATCTATACAGCAGGCAAGGGAAGCACTTAATTATATCACGAGATTGTCAAAGTGTGATTGGTCTAGCTGCTCTTACGGCTCGTGTCCACGGATGAGATTTTCGTCTCGAGACTGGGGACGTGCTCCCGTGAGATTTTTTGCAGACACTCTCGGCTTTTGTAGTCCACTGACACCAAAACCGTCACCTGTCGCGCGCCTCTCTCCACGGCTATTATCAAATGTCAGAACATTGACATTGACCGTTCTGTTCGTCCGTTGGATGACTTCGACTCACCCCAGTTTTAACATTGTTAAAACAGAATAGTTAAAACAGAAGTGTTGACGGCGCCAGAAAGAGAGGGCGACCACGGAAGACGTGGCATGACCAGATTAACCAGATACTGGAAGATGGTCCTGTTAGAAGCCTGAACAACCGTCGAGCGTGCATGCGAAGATGTATGAATGTAGACGAAGCCAAAGTTGTATGTCAGGACAGAAGAGTATGGCGCTCTATCCTCTCTGCCTACCCCCACGGGGAAACGGCGTGATGGTAAGTTAGTTAGTTAGTTAGTTAGTTAGTTAAAAGAGAATAAATTTTCGAGATTTACTGCTCTTAGTTGGTCTTATTTTTCAGAATCGATAGTTGTAGGTACCTATAGATATTTTTCTCAACTGAATCTCTGTAATTTTGCACACATAATATTATGCACATATAATACATGTATTGGCAGCGTAGGTCATCCCCCAAATCACTGGACCTAAGATATTACAAGAATTGCAGGAAGCAGCTGCATGCGGAGGATAGATTAGTGGCGACCGTTAACACCAACCAATAGTATAATTTATAAGAGAAATATACTGTCCTTAGGTTTTCACGACCGTTCAGAATCTTCTGTGTATAGTTTTCTGGGATATTCTGCCGTGTATATGTGACCTCTCTGGCCAACGTTTCGGATCCCATTGCACATCAGCCCTGATGATGGACCCTGCAATGGGATCCGAAACGTTGGCCAGAGAGGTCACATATACACGGCAGAATATCCCAGAAACTTAAACACAGAGAAATATATTATATATAATAGAGCATACTAATATATATACATATCAGTATGCTCAGAATTTATTTAAATTTATTAGTTTTCGACATGAAAGACCCAAAAAATCAACGATGTTCACTGCAATGAAAATCTTTAATGAAATGCCCGAAGAAATATAAAACAAGAAAAATTTAAAACAAAGCTTCGAAAATATGTCTTGTATTAAATAGAATATACATAGGTACCTAGGTTTAAAATTTGTGAATATTATTTTTTATATTTTTTAGAGAATATTTATGAATTCATAAATTATTTTATTTTATTTATTTATACAGTAGATACAGAATAATCATTTTTATAATATATTATATCTATGTTATTACATTTTAATGAGATTATACTCCCCGTAATATGAGCGAGTAGTTCGAGCTTATGGGAGGATTATTTACAAGCCAAATTAAAGTTTATTATTTAATTAATTTTTTAAGGGATATAAAATAAAATTTGCTTTTCTTGTACATAAAATGTCACGCTCCGAACGTCACTCAATATATTATTAAATAAAATTGTTTTATAAAATGTGAAAGCATGGTGGGTAAGAGTATAAATTTCTGGTAGAGTCGTTCGACATAGAATATTCTATCGCCATCAGCATCTATAGTTTACATTTCCCTAACAAAACAATCGTTTTGATTTCCAGACAGAACATGTGCTAGTGTGTAATTAAAAAAATGAAAAGGTCAAGAAAATTAATAATATTTTTTATTATAGTCATTATTTGTTGGCAAATCACATTATTCCCAGACAATAACAGCATTCGGAATAAACAGTAAAAAAGCTTTTAGGCGATCGATCATAAAATAGTTGATATTTTTTACGACAGGCAAATTGTGTACAATAATTAAACCCGATACGTTATTCATACAATTGGGAATTGTAAAAGGTGGTTCGCTCGTGACTCGGCCCAGAACCCCGCAACCCTGCTCGGACCTCGTCTCGGTGCTCAAGAGTTTTGTCGCGGGTCCTTTTTGTTGCGTAGGCCGCGAACGCGAGGTTCGGAGACGTTTCTAATACGCCCCCAGAAATCCGAAGGTTTGACTGTCATTATGGACCAAAAATATCACGTTTGATTTGTTCGATATCATGTGCAGGGCGGCGCAAAAGTACCGAATTTATTGTAAATCTAAAAAAACGCCGGGAGGGTTATAAAACATCTAATTTACATTACACAATGTCGAAAAAAATATTTTAGTGTCTGTCACATCCTTTTTAAATTTGATAATGACAAGCTATTGTTTTGTCTATTGCCGTAAGTCGGACTATAGTTTTACACACTTTTTTTACATTTTTTGTAAATTCTGAGAAAGGAACGCCACGTCGTTAATTGGAGCACTTGAAGAATCAAGTATTGTGTACATAACAAATATCCGACTATACATGTGTTATTTACAAAAATATCATATTGCACGAATAAAGATAATAACCAAATTCGTGTAACAATGTCCACCGATAACGCTACGCTAGATGCCACAATTTTCACAGCCGCAACTCACGGCCGAAATATATTAAGTCTCTTTATAAGGTACCTACATTTTTCGCACATTGACCAAAAATATTGATATTTAATTTTTAAAAATTCCCACACATTTTACAAAAAATAAAATGATATAAAAAACCTTTGTATAAGAGAATTATTTGCTAATATATTAGCTAAGACATAATAATTACTAATTAATGTAAAGCTGGAATTCAAAAATTTTATAATTCTTAACTTTTGACGGGTTTTTAAAGTAGGAAACTAATAATTTACAAAAATTTAAAAATCAAGTATGTGCTTACCACCAGAATACGAATACGGAACTTTTCCATGACGGGTAACTGCGATAAACCAATTTCACCATGTCAACCATTTTTAATTAAGTTATTTTTGTGATACTATAAAAGAAAAATTAATACAAAAAAGTTAGTTTTCACCGAAATGTCAGATGATTGATACAGCGTTGTTTTGAGACTGCGATATATCGACTAAGGAAGCTCTAATGATGCATGGAGGTTATATATTTTTTGCTGATGTTAGCCAATACATTTGTACTATTGGTGCTATAAAATTATAAAAATTATTTTAACTACCAATATCGCTAATTCACACTTCATATCCTGTATCTCGATCGAGCTAGTACCTACCTCCAGTAAAGGCCCGTGTATACGAGAGCAGTCGTAAGTTGTAAGCATCCACCAAGGACAGAAGACATTCTATGGACCACAATACATATTTGATTGCACGTCCAACTTCCATTAAGCTGTTTCTGATGAGAAGCAGCGACGCTTGCGGTGATGGTATTTTTGTAAACCAGTCTCACATCAATTCACCTTTATAAAACTGCATATGTATATGTCACTGACATGTCGTGGGGAGACAGGTGCACTGCCATTGAAATGAAATATTTATTCACATATTGAGCGCGTTGAGAGAATTTCAATTCCACAGCACCGCCACGCTTTTGCGATTTACGTACTCGTACGCAGAATTTGCATAATTTAGTGCTTGCAATGCGAAAGCTTTCATTAATCTCCATGTAAATACTACAATGTCTTAAGTTAAATAAATCCCTTAAAGGAAAAAATACATATAACAACGAAAAATGCGCCTTATAGAATTTCACGCGAAATTTACTTTAGTGCAAAATCAAGTTTTTTTTTTAACAAAAAACACAATGTTTACCGATTTTAAAATAACAATTTTATTGTTGAAGTTAAAAAAGGGCGTAGAGTGAAAAAATTTTATGAACTCACTAATTTAGCTAACCTAACATGAAGAACTAAAAATTTACAATAGAAGTTACTGTAATCGCCATTGCGTACGCGACAAAAGGGTGATTTTTGCTTATCAAAAACCATTTGCCAAACATTAAAGTATTACGATTTTTTCTTCAGTACTATCACAATATGTCGATTTATTAAGAATTCTTCTTCTCCTGATTTTTTTGCCTAAAGTGTACCTATATTTCCATAAATTTTTATAAGTTAGCTTGAAATATTTGGCGATGATTCGAAACTCGATAATCATCGGGAAAGGATTTCAATATATTTCACATTTAGGTAGGTACCTATCTTGATTTGTTCTTGAATATTGGTACCTAACTGTTATTCCGTTGGCAGGTCGTATTGTCTATGCATTTCCGCTGTTCGATAATGACCTACTATCTTCATTATAAAATAAAAATTATTGTCAAATATTGAAGGCAACCATGCCGTAAAACTGCTGTGCAGTTTGGCATACGTATAATGTAATAAATATCAAAAAATTAATAAATATATATAATAAAAAAATAAAAAAAAATCATACAAATATGTTAAGACAAAAACCTGCAGCTGTTAGCTTCATTTTGACATTTAAATATATAACGCGGTAAAAGGCCGAATAGGGCGTTGGGAGCTGTCAGATACGCGAACCATAGACAATAATTCAATGATTTCTATAGATACGTCAAAACTTCAAAGGAAAAGGCTGATTTGTCAAACATGCAAATAATTTTTAAATTGGAATTACTCGTTTAATATAAGAGTGCGACATTATTTTATGGACATTTTTGGAATCAGGACATACCGGAAAATTTGTCAATATTTTATACAACTCTCAACGCCCTATTCTGCATTCTACCCCAACGCGCAAACATTAAACGGACCTGTCAAGTTAAATCTAAATAGTTTACCAATCTACTATTATCTATAATCACTCTAATTTGAGTCTGTTTAGTATTCTATAAACACGTGCTGTAATTTGCAATCACTCCCTGAAGAGAGAGAGCCTCGTGGTAATATTGATAAAGATTGTTAGATTAATAGAAGCTTTATAAGAAAATATTGTAATGTATAATTTTTACTCACCGATAGAGTCAAACTAATGGCATGATTTTCCTTATTTCACAGATGTTGTGGGACGCACATTTTACATATTACAAAGGTGTACACCTGAGGCTAGGTTATCGCGTGATTTTTTCCACCTTTGGACTTCGGAATAAACAGATGCAGAATATAAATGAGCAATGCAACAACTGAATTGTGAAACGAGGTAACGATCACCATTATTTGCATTATCAATCGAGATTAAAACTGTATTTTAAGACGGTTTTATTTCTTGGTACGTATTGCACAACCGATAATGGTCCGGATAAACGCCGAATACATACTTTCGCCGTGTTGTGTTTACATTTCGGCCAGGCAAGTTTGTATATTTGTAACATTGTATTATTGCGTAAAACAATATGTATTTTTTTAAATAAAAATACCCTTTACTGAGAAACACAATTTTAAAACGTACCTACATAGTTCAGTGATATTTAAAACAAATAATATGAATCAAATACTTTATTTATACCTACATCAAATACGTATTATATTTATTTTTTCATAAAAAGATTATTTTTTGTAAATCTTTCCGTTTGATTTATCTAATTAGTAAACGTTATTATTTTTATTGTTTTTATGGTATTCTACACCGCAATATGTCATACAAATGTGTTTGGAATATATTCATAATGCATTTCAAAATATATTGAATAAATAATAATAAAAATCATTAATAATTAATAATCAATATAACCATAGAAATGTGAGATCGGTGATGATTGCAATCATAAAATCATAGAAGCATTAACAATACAAAAGAATAGGTTTAACAGTGTTTTGTATAGGTAAGACGTGATATTGTAGATTAATGCTTCAATATTTATCGAGAGATCATCAAGAACAATTTAAGTTATGAGTGCGTGGTGTTAATGCGATTTTTATAAATTGAATCTGTGAAATAAATTTAGTCAATTTTAAGACAGCTGTCAAATTCCAATATATGTATATTTGTATAAAAAATATTGGCTTTGATTTGTGCCAGACATCACGTCCTGGCAACACCGAGAGCGGAAAGGGTGCCGACGGCCCATCCCGCGGCCAAAGCGAACCAACCATTCCGGCGCCCGCCACGATTTCATTGCCCATGAGTATTAGTATTGTAACCGAAGTTTGTAATGAATATTAAATTAGAATAATGTAGTAACAGTGTGAACAAACAAGGAGAACTCATCTATCTTACACGAACCTCCCTATTCTGGTAGATCACTACGTCTAATTGACCGATACCTACCAATCACCACTACACACTAAAAAAAATATTTGAATATTTGGATGAAGAAATTAGTACTTATTCTATATATAATGCGTCACGGAAAAAATTACAAAGTGAAAAATGTTATATTATAGCGGTCAAGATTATGATTGCTAAGAAATCGAAATGAGAATAGAGCCGCGTATATTAATTGAAATTCAATAGCGCAGAAGTAAATAGCGATACATTTCTCAAAACCCAAACGGATCTCGGTAAAATAAGAGGTGAAATTTCAAAATGAAGTTATGTGGAATATTTCATACAGCATAAATCATAAAATACTAAAAAAAACTCGATTTAATTAAATATTAGCATGTTCCATTCAGCATTCTCTTGTGAGCGCGCTCATTATTAAAAAATTTCTTTAATATTACTCCTTAAACAAGAAGTACGCGTAGAAATATTAAAATCGCGAGCGAACATTCAGATTCGTAGGTAATAGTAATGCACATACGATAATTATGTACGTAAAATCATAATAAAAAAATATACATTTTTGATTGCACATACCAACCCGTAAAATGCATAAAATTTATTTATTTATTCATCATTTAACAAATTGCTTCAGCAGGAAGTCTAACGTTTTTTGTTGTTTGACGCCCAAACTTAAATGCAAACGGATTTTTATCGTTACGGTAAGAATCGGTAATCTTCGATATTAATATTATCTCTAGCGGTGAGCTTATTTCGCCCGGCTCTCGCTGGAGCCGTCGGCGGGCAATTTGATCCGCTCTCCCAATCTCCGCAGAATCCGTAGTCACCGTTGCTGGCATCGAAAGAAAAAGTGTATTTTTCCGATCCGCAATCGATCCGATCGTAATAATACATCAAACAGTAGGGCAATGATCGCGGTCACTTTCGTTTTGTGGTCAACTAACGCTTTCAAGATTTGATTGAAGCGTAACAGTGCGCTTGTGTGGCAACGCACCATGGCGTGTGGAAATAGTTTATATCTTACCAAGTTGCGTACTTGTATCTAATAATAATAATCTATGATCTTTGATCAAGCAAGCATCCAAACTGTGGTTAAGGCCCGGTTGTTTCAAGTTCGATCAAAGTAAGCGGTCGATAAAAGCATAGATTTTTACGAAAACGGATCGTCTGATTGGTGGAGAACGTAAAAATCTATGCTTTAAAAGAACGCTTACTTTAATCCAACTTGAAACAACCGGCCCTAAGCCTTTGACGTGGTAATCCAATAGTGTGCGAGCGACGAAAAAAAATCGTTTCACATGTGGGATCAATTAGTACGAGTATTACTATACGTAATACGAGGTATATTGGTACCTGTGGTGGTAAAAAGGTGAATCTTTTTAAGTGGCCAGCCAGTCGAATTGGCGATATCCTATTAATACTCGATTTATGGTGCCTTGGAGCGATCCTTTATTTGATACGCTAAAAACGTGGTTTCCACGACATTTGGATGCTTTAAAGAGGCCTTTGAAACTGCGGCACAAAAAACATCCATGGAAATTTGGCCCAACGACAAAAGGATCATGCGACAAAAAATCTACGAGACATAAGATCCAATAATTTAATGGCCACAACCAGAAATATTTATTCTTTTATGAAAGAGCTTTAAATAAAATTGACGAATCGATCATGGTGACGAATCATTGAATATACTATTTGGCAAATCAGAAGACAAAAAAGTGAACATGACCTTTCGCGAATTCTGCCCTGTTAGGGAAAAGTGCAGTATTTGAATTGAACTGCTTCAACTGTCCAAAGATCGATTGAAATACATTTTAGAGATAGATCTTAAATAAATTATAGAATTTAAAATTCTAATACATACTTATCGAACGAAACGTTGTTTAATCAAACACCGCGCCCTTAGGTCGCCAGGCGAGCGCCCCCACAACAATAGTTTATACTTCAGTTGGGTTAAAATGATATATTAAAGAGTTAAGGTTATTTTTACGGTCGTTGGATATATTTATGTGTTAAATAAAAGAGATATTTAATAAAACGGTTACAAAGTATTTGACGCCCTGATCTCACGACTTTGATTCCTCCTTTAAGAGACGTCGCAGAAAAGCCCAAAGATGTAATTAGCACATACAGCACACTGCCGACCTCTATCGTAGAAGAAGTGAACATTCCACAACAAAGTACAAATAATTTACGACCTCGGTAGAAATAATTAATCAGTTCGGCTTACGCCTCCGCCGTGATAGGACGCTCTCCCCATGATGCTGAATAAGACGTCAGCGAAACGTCGAGATTTGCTTCTCAATAAAATATACGGTTCGTATAAAATATCCGTTTTATTTAACACATAAAATGATGTATATTTAGAAGAGGTAAAAAGGTTCTATATCTTCTAAGAAGACAGGATACTATAATTATTGTGTAAGAGAACAATGTGTGTTGAGTGTTAAATAGACACAATTCTTAGAACAAGGAAGACTGAGATATATTTATTGCTGATGTTTCTGCGATTAATTAAGATTTTTTATTAAGAACCTTCGACTTCCTTCAGAAATATGTACTCTGTTAAAAGTTTGCCAATTATCCGTGAACGAGCGATTACTGATTAGGCTTGCCTATAAAGTTTATAACGATTATTATTATTAGTTTTTTTTTAGATTAAGGAAACAGCTTTCGACAGATTTAAGAAAATACAATAACGTGTATTTTATATACATTTACGACTTTAAGTTCCCTTGTTGAAAATCAGGCTTGGATCTGAAGGGGTCATGCGGTTGTTCTTCAGTTTCTAGGAAATAAGATACAAAATTTAGACGTTTTCACGTTTTTATGCATTGCTAGCTTTACTGACCGACTTTTCTCTGGATTTGGATACTTGTGTATTTTATATATGTATTTCACTGATTAATGCTGAAAAAATAATGATTGAAAGAAAAAAGCCAACAATTCAAGCCACCGCAATTTTTTACTGAAAGCGAGTTGCAACACATTCGAATAAATTTTCTCCACTTGTTATTAAAACAAAATATTTTTTCAACGACTAATTTAGCGACTTCTTTTTTGGTGGTTAATTGGCTATTTTAATGCTTCGTATCTCATTATGGAAATGACGTTTCGAGCTAAAAATAGTCTGTGTAAATATAAAAACGGACGATTTGCTTTGGCCAAACAAACTTTCCGTTTTACAATTCAACAGGTGTTCCAAAATACTGATTTATGATTATTTTTCGGGGAGATGTTCTTAAAATTTGCCTTTGCTTTTATACCCTTCATATTATTGTAATAAGAATATATTTTAAATAAGTCAACAGGTACCTAACTAAATATTTGCAGGCAAATTTGTTTTTTGAGAACAGCAATGCTATTTATACTAAACAAGTCCACATAATTAAAATTGTTTGCGACCATATTCAATCTCTGTAAATATGAACTGTTCACAAAATTTGAGAAGCATCTTCGTAAATATCATATATCTCTTGTTGTTGCAGGAAATACGGAAATTAATCATGTTCATCAAACTAGTGCCAACCATAAGCCCCATTATTAGAATATTTTGAGTTTGTTCAAATCTTTCAGAACAGTGCTGGATTTATGTCACAGAGACACAATAAAGTATATTGCTCTCAAAATTCCGTAAAAAATCAATGTAGATTTTCTCATTAGCGACATCTGTGGGGATTTAGGGGAATGAAAATGGCTTTGTACAGGCCGCATGGAAAGGCGCTTACAACTCATATGTGAAAGCTTTCCACGCAATTTGAACATATATACAACTTCCAAAAAAATGAATAAGCATGGTATATTCTATCATGGGTGGAAATGGCGAATGTTACAATTGTGTAAAGTGATCACTTAAGCCAACCATAAAGATAGGTCATAAGTCCCATGTACACCCTGACTTCTATACCTACTTTCCCATAATAAATACAGTTTCGTCTCTGTGAGATATCTATAATATACCCCATTATTATTTTAAATAAAAATACGATATCATAATTTTTTCTACGCGGAGATAGGTCTGTTAAATTAAGTAATTGCATAAATCATTGTGGTCAAGATTAAACAAATGGAATATGGACTCATAGTTTATGAATCTAAGAAACTTATGCTGTATTCATTCAATTTTGTAGAAATTAATATTCTATGTAGGACGTAGGAAGGTAACGAAAGTGTGGAATTATATTCAAAGATGCCTCTGACTAAAGTAATGTACAAGGTTTTAATTGTTTTTAACACAATAAAAATATTATATTTTTAATCAAAATCATTATATTCTAAAAGACGAGTATAAAGTGTTCCGCAGACGAGTGACAGGTGCAAAATTAGTGTGAATTAAACAAGAGTGCTCTTGTGTCCAGTGACATTCGTGATTTAATAAAACATTAATTAAGATAAATTATAGAAGCCTCACAAAGACGAAGCTATTTATATGGGAAACTTGCATGGAAGTCTTGATAGGGTGTCTCAGGGCTTGTGACCTGGACGAGCTGGCTTAAGGGGTTACTTTATTTATTTATTTAATGTTCATGGAAGACCAACAGCACAACAAAGAAGCATAGAAAACTATGATATAATATAGATGGCCAATTACAGTTCTCCACATTTAGAAATATATTAGTAATGATAAATATTTATGAATTAAGCCTAGGCATATTAAAAATTATATAGAAAGAAAGAATAAAAAATTTAAACAAACGAAAAAGAAACTTAATTATTAGCAGAAAAACATAGGCATGATAAAAAATAATACAAAGAGAAAAAGAGACTTAATTATTAAGTAGGAAAAAATTCTGCACTCAAAATTTATCTTAGAACTTACGCATGTTAAGAATTACATAAAAAGAAAGAATAAAAAATTTAAACAAAAGAAAGAGACTTAATTATTAGCAGAAAAACATAGGCATATTTATACAAAGTACTGATCACCAATTTCACTGTAAGAACATTCACAAATTATGAAATTTTTTAAAGTTGGATATATGTTCTAAACAGTTTCCTTCATATATTCTAATGGACTATGCTTGAGACATTTATGGTCTTTCCCATGGCACAGTATACACAGATTTCGCAGCTGGTTTTTATAATATTTTTTAAAGTGGAATTCGTTTTAATTATTTTGATTGTATGATATTCTTCCGAATTATTTAACACATACATTAGAATACGCCTGAAAATTATAATTTAAAATTTATTAAAGTTCTTTTATCGAGCAGTATACATACATAAACATAAAAATATTTAAAATAAAACATTAAGTCATTTTAGGTGTTTCATTTGCCCCCCGCCGCCGCGACAACGCTTACCCCGCGCCATTAATATTTTAATTAATTGCGAGACGTCTTTCTGCCGGGGCACCGGAGCTGCTGACTCCTCGGCCGTGACGGGGCGAGGGTCCATGGCTCCATAACTGACTGCTATCGACGGAGACCTAATTAAATTAAATGATACAACTCTATATTCCGCACCCGTCTCGCCGGCCGCCCGATCTTGTCTCTCCTTGTACAGATCTTCCAAGCACTTATTGGTATTGAATTATATGTGTAGTCGCGAATCGATTTCCATGTGCGTGAGCGAGTATTTATACCTCTATAGCCGATATATCACGCAGAAAAATAAGAAAATCCCTCGCGTCGTTATCCTCGACGATTGTTTTGTATTCTGTGGGAAAGCAAACACGACATTTTTCAACGACGCCAATAATAACGATCATTGTCTTTTATCGAATAACATCACTGAAGTTATTATTCGTTGGAATCTGTATACACCGCAACGATTATTTTTATGTGAAAAACATGTAACGCAAATTTTCTCACTAAGACGACGAAAAATGTTGAATTTTTTTGTCGCAGTGGCAGCAGTATACCGTGCGTTGTGCACATACCAAAAATTAACGTTGAATTTCATCGCGTTTGGTCAAAATTTTCATGTATGTGAAAAACACGTAACGCAAATTTTCTCACTAAGATGTCTACTGGTTTCGTTCTTTCGTCATGTCGGACGCACAATGTTCCATAACTCAAAAGATATAATAAAGGAATGCATTTTCGGGTAGGAATGTAGCCTGATTTTTATTGTAAGGATGTGAATTGGAGATTAACAGGGAGGCATTGAATGGGGGAATACATTAAAGAGTTGGTAAATTCATTCAATTGATTAAAATTATATGAGACTTAGGGCCGACAAAACTTTTTTTTTTTTGTACTTTTTTAAATTACCTAACCTAAGGCTTCTATTATTTATATGTAAAATTTCAATGCCTATTTCTTTTTTAAATGTGTGACCTGTTTTTAAAAGCTGGTTTGGGAATTCTGAAAAAATCTCAATACTGAGGCATCTTACGGGTTATTTTATTCTTATATTAAACCTGCGTGCCAATGTTCCTATATAAATAGATTGGTATCCGGCATTTCTATGAAAGTCTAGATGCAGTGCACATGTTCTGCAACTAGAAGAATCATTGGTGGAAGAAATACGAAATGGCAGAATTGTATCTAATCAATACAGTAGAAGTGAGTCGGGAAAATGCTTACTGAAAATATAGTGAAACAGGACTTTCAAGCATTCCCCCAACCTTCCCCCCTCAAAATTCCTTCCTCCTTTTTCATAATATGTACATATTGATTTACTTATTGTCACTACTATAGTTTCGAGTGGCCCAATTCCTCTTGTCATAGGTTAAATACAGTTTTAGGTCGACCTATTCGACCTAAAGAGAAGGGGCGTAAAAGCAGGATAGGCGTTTTCGTTATTTATTAGGAATACCGAAAGTAATGGTGAAATATTAGGGAATGTGATATTTTTAAATAGTGTTCTATCCAATTTTTTTATGTATTTCGACGGTTTCAAGTTATTCGTCTTTATAAGAAAATTTACCAGACTGCTGCGCCAGTGATGTGTCTATCCTTGCTGTAATGTCGACAATATTTCATACACGCGAGGTCGAAACGAATTTTGCTACAGACAGCAGGCAGGCGCGTGCCTTTCACCTTAGCCGAGGGGGTTAAAAGAATTATTTTGTTTTGTATGATATTAAGAACAGGCTTTGAAAAAGTAATGCCAGTAGAGTGTCTCCACAAAAATGTACGTTTTTACAGATGGCTACACTGAATATCGTTCGAATACACTGGGCCGCAATGACAAAGAATCCTTCTAACATGTAGGACCTGTATACGACACAGGATCAACAATAAACCCAAGGGATGCGACCATCGGAAGAAGAAGAAATTGGAGAAAGCATCTGATGTCACTAATGAGGTTTTTGATTGGAATTGTAGTTAATTCAGGGGAATGAAAAAGCTTGGGATGCCGGTCGCGCTAATGATTATTACAACATACATATAAAAAAGGGTTGTAAAACTTAAATATAAACAACTTCCAAAAATTTTAAAGACGTGGCATTCTATCATGGGTGGAAATGGTGAACGTTACTTAGTATAAAGTTATCAGATAAGCCACCCGTACGATAAGTCGTAAGCCCTATGAACACCCATAAAAAATATAATTTTCGTCTCTATGACATGTCTTTAATATTATATCTTCATTAATGATGTCCCCCTGGGGATAAAATCCAGTATTGTGTTCTTGAAAAATTTGAAAAACATACTCAAAATATTCTGAATGAAGATTAACACATTTGATGTTCACTGCAAGTTCATAATATTTACCCTTACCATAAATTGATGGAGGCGGAAATGGGTCGTAATTTTATTTGAAATATCGAAGAATATGATCTAGATCAGAAGAAATCAATCGAATTGTGCACAAAACTTATTGTCTGTAATTTTATTGATCGCTAGTGAAGTGGAGCGTGCTCTAAATATGATCAAATTTCAAATCGGAAACTCGTGCGCGTATCCCCACTCATTTTTACGTAAAAACCAGCGCTAATTCAGTATTTCGCTACTTATTTGGGTCGAATAACATTTATTAACCAATGAGCCATAAAAATAGAAATACTCTAGTCGTTATCTGCTACTGTATCTCAAAAACGTGAGAGAACAGAAATCAAAAATGTGAGTAAAAAAATAAAAATGAGAAAAGTGAAAACCATTAACGCTACCTAATGATAGCTTCTAACTAATGAGCTAGAAGCATATTTCGTCTGTCTAAGGAGTGCAAAGCGGGAGTAACATGTGAATCTGACATAAGAAATTGTTACTTAGTAATTTAGATGACATTAATATAGAAAAAAAAAATTGACACTGTAGAAAGGAAAGATATTATGTGTTAGGTTATCGGGAAAGTTCTTTCCTTTTTGAATGTATGTAAATTTAGGCAAATGTTAACAAGCGTACGGGTCTACTAATCTTCTAATCTTGTCTTGACCGCTTCGTTAATTTTGATATGATGAATATATTATAAAATAATAACTAATTTTATTTTGAAAGGTGGTAGGAATCAGCTTGTTCCACACACATCTACCAATTTATTAGTAGACAGAGAGGATGAAGCGCCACACTCTTCTGTCCTGATACACAACTCTCGCCTCATCCACATTCAGCCTCATCCGCAGCCAATAGTCCGTCGATAAAATTTTTAATATTTGACATAGAAATTGACATATTTGACATTTCTAATAGAAACATTTGACAATTTTGCTTCACTTTCGGATTCCAGACACATACTTACCTATTACATGCATTGGTAAAAAAATATGAATGAAAATGAAAGAAATCTACGAACATGTCAATTCATCTAAGATTTATGTGTATTTAAGATTTAAAACGGCCAAGTTGTAAGATTTATGGCGAATTTTCGGCAACAAACAAACGCACAATCATTCTGTTTAGACAGGAAAATAGCGAAATTCGACCAGCGAAACGGATCCCATATTAATTGTGCAGATTCAATGGGTTTTAGATCAAGATTGTGGCCGCACAATGCGAATATCAATCATCTGGGTAGGACTTTGATGTATTCTCTCTCCACGATTAGACCTGTATCTCGGATAATATGCATTACCTTGATCGTACTTGTTTAGTTAACATTATTTTTTTCTTGTTTAGTCACCTACCTGTTATCACGTCATCTCTTATGGGGGTCAGCTGCCTAACAAAATGATTTCAAGTTTTTCCTTTCAGCATATTTCTTAAATTTTATATTATACTGCAGGTTAAGATGAATTGACAACGTCCTCAAAGACATCTCTGCCTTGGAGCTTCGGAACTGGAGAGAGTTGGCATTAAACCGAGATGAGTGGAGGAAGATTATTGAGGAGGCCAAGACCCACCAAGGGTTATAGTGCCAAGAGTGATGATGATGAATGTAGGTACTTATTTATTAGCTTTTTTACGCATATTATTATTTGATGCTTTGCCTGTATATAGAATAACTCTGGTTTGATCATCTATCTTCATCTTTTATATGGAGCCAATAGTAGTTCAAATGAGATAGACTAAGGGCCAGCGACCGCCAGACTTGTTTAATAGTATCAAACCTGAAATATTTTCTGTACATGTATACTATAGCAAGTAAGAAGGTTTAGATATAATGACATTTGAGTTCAAAGAATTTTGGCAGATAAGAGGTAATACAGATACAAAAAAAATGAGTAAATGAAACGTGAAAATAACAAACCTGTTTTTTCTTAAAATATTTAACGGGACAGTACTATACATACTGTACACTCAATTAATCATTGCCAGACGCCTTGAAGCGTTATAAATAATCATGCCGTTTACGTTATAGCAACAAATCTGAATTTTGTATATTTTATTCGGGTTACTATTTAACAATATTGCCTGATACCTTATATATTAACGTTTTATTTGCACATGTTAATACTTTGTTTGCCCAAATCCTCCGAAATCAAATGTCGTAATATCCAACCTTCTTACCTACTACAGTGTACATCTACAGAATTTGATCATCAGGTTTGATACTATAACGAAAGTCTGGCGTTCGTTAGCACCTACTCCATGAGGTAAATATATTTTTTCGCATGAGTCCATATACTTAACCTCTCGGCGGTTATCAATTTAGATTCGTTTAGCTGTGGTACCGATACTGAAAAGGAGATAATCCTTTGCACAATTTTGGACCAAAGTATACATTAGATATTTATAAAATTATTGTAATAAGGTGGTACTCTCTGTCCATACGATCCATGCTCTAAACCAATGAGCCTTACTTTTTGAAGTGGGATAGAATATCACGCCTGTCTGTCAACAACAAATGTTGAGTCAATCACAAACAGCTCGCTTTTGCGTCAAATTCATAAGATTGCCGGTGTGCTTAATGTTATGTCTTTATTACGCTAAATCAGATACGTTGACTGAACTTTACGCCCAGACGGTGGGCAGCAACAGTAGAGCCTTAAGCCATGTATTCACTAGGGGACAAATTGTCCCTCAACAGCACGCGCGGCATAGAGTCTACGTGACGTTGCAACGTCGTGCACTGTTCCGCGACCTCGCGCACAACATAGCGCGGCATTTCTACGTGCCGTGGCAACGTTGCCATGCGCACGGTACCCGAGCGTACTCACTGCAACATTCCGCGGAGCGTCAGTACCACGTGGTATGTTTACAAGTGAATACGCATGCGCTGTATCTGTCAAGATGAC
This sequence comes from Agrypnia vestita, assembly GCA_016648135.1. Classification (NCBI taxonomy): domain Eukaryota; kingdom Metazoa; phylum Arthropoda; class Insecta; order Trichoptera; family Phryganeidae; genus Agrypnia; species Agrypnia vestita. The sequence continues at coordinate 2,994 of JADDOH010003293.1, read as the reverse complement.
AATGCGGAGAAACGAAATCGTTATTGAACTCATCGAGCTGTATCGATCGAAGATCGCATAGAATGTCCGTCCTTCTTTCTCTTTGCAGTAAATAATTTCGCATTCTCCTCTTTTTTCTCCTCTTACTTTTCGATAAACTCATTAACATAAACATAAACGCGGCTATCATCATAACCTCATAGGGCGATATATTTCCGTGACGTCTGGAAAACAATAATTATTTGCAAAAAGGACCTTGTTTTTAATAATATTCAATTTACTACAGTAAAACCTCGTTAATTTGAAATTGCGACCCAAAAAAACATTTCGAATTGCGCGGAACCCCGTTTTCGCAAATGAGATACCGCAGCTGTCAACATAAGCTCATCGGGTGACATTTCCGCGACAAGATATGCGAGTCCCGGTGTGTACACGTCAAATGGCCGCGTCATTGTCCCCGAAACATGAGCGTAGATGTTGATGCGACATGCCGAGCGGAATGTTTCGCGATTTGTCCCCTAGTGAATACATGGCTTTATCCGACAGGTTGCAGAACTGCGATGAAGGGTGATTGCACTCGCCTGGACACGGGCGCGAAGCGAGGGCAGGTGGAACGCAGGAACTGGCCAACACAGACATGCTAATGGGAACATTCGAGCAAGGATCGAGGCACAGGGTGTACACAAATAAAGCCTAATGCGACAAAGAATTGTTCATATTGTATTCAGAATATTTTTATATTATTTTTCAAGAACACAATCGGGGACATCATTAATCAAGGTACATTATAGATGTCTCATAGAGACGAAGCTATTTTTTATGCGGGAAAGTAGGTATGGAAGTCTTTTTTGGGTGTGCATATGGCGTACGACCTATCGTACGGCTGGCTTAAGTGATCACAATATAACGTTCACCAATTCCACCCATCATAGACTACCACATACTCACTTTGGCAGACGATCGCCTTAAATAATTATACATATACTTGATGCTCGAGTGGTAAGTTGCCAAAAACGTGTGCAACCTATCACACTGAAAATGAAAACTTAGCAAGTAAAATGTTTGTCGAAGATGGAAAGTGCGTGCGGGGATGTATTTATAGATTTATCTAAACACACGTAATATTTAAAGTTATAGTACCAAACCTGAAATATTTTCTGTAGATATACCTACACTATAATAGGTAGATATTACGACATTTGAGTTCGGAGGATTTTGGCACATAAGAGGTAATACAGATACAAAAAAATTAGTAAGTGAAACGTAAAATAACAAACCTTTTTTTTTTTAAATAGGTTTAACGGGACAGTACTATACACTTTGGCCAGATACCTTGAAGCTCTACAAATAATCATGTCATTTACGTTATAGTAACATATCTGAATTTAAAATATTTTATTCGGGTCTCTATTCAAGAATATTGCCCCATATCTTATATTTTAACGTTTAATTTACACATTTATTTGAACCTGCTATCTGTCAAAATCCCCCGAACTCAAATATCATAATATCCAAACCTTGTTACCTATTATAGTGTACATCTACAGAAAATATTTCAGGTTTGATACTATAACGTAGGTCATATAGAATAATCAGGCCACAAAATATGTCGATTAGTTTGACCGCCTAGCTTTTTCTAAAAAGCAGCTAGCTGACATGAAACCATTAGTTTTTTACAACGTGGAATAAAAATTGTTTGTAAAGAACACCCTGTAGGCTGTGACGTCAGTGGTCAGGATCACACGGTCCGGAAGCGAGGCAGCCGGACTCCCGCTGGTGTTACCGTGTTGGAGTCAAGTGCTGGTCACGCGTACCGTGTGAGAACGAGAAAGAAACATAGCCACTACTCCTATACCTGAATAAGATGTCTCAACTTTAATGGTACCAATATCGGAAAGTGTTTGTTTGGTTAGGCTAAGAGCGAGCTTTTTTTAGGTCTAAGTCTAAATAATAAATATGCTAATGAATTATAACCAGCTAACAAAAAAATATTTTAAATAATATTGTTTTAAAAATGCATCCAGTGGAACTAATTTACGTCGTATTAATTTTTAGTAAGAAAAATACTAAAATAGCCTACCAAATCTAATCTTGAACTTAGATTATATATTTTTACTTTTTCTTCAGATACAACAAAATTATTTTGTGGTGAAATTATAATAATAATTTATAGAAATTTACTTTGTTTACACCACTTTTTATTTAAAAAAATTCAACATGTTTCAATAAAAAGTGGTGTAATCAAAGTTAATTTCTATGAATTATATTTGTTTTTACCTTATGTACATCTATATTATAGATTATACATAAATATTTAGGTTAAAACTGTCGAAACTACTTCTTTCGATGATTAAGTTTTTAGAAATGTTAGAATCACCCAACTTAAATCGAGATATTTGACGTTAAAACTTTATTATGAAAAAGATGCGTGCGCATTAATTTTCGATGACACTTTTAAGTTTCCAAAATAATATTACTTCATCATTTTATGTAATATTTTATAATATTAATTGACTAATTTTTGTAATAAAAATGCTTAGCAAACGTCTAAGCTACATAAACTATTTAATTTGACTTAGTGTTCAATAATTTAAACTTTTTTATGATTACTATGCCTGCGCGGCTTCGCACGCGTAGATTTTTAGAACACTTTTTGGATCGTCACAGAACTTTCGCGAACCTTCTAGAACATTTTCTTTCAGAACTTTCAAGAAATTTAGAGAATGTACAGGAACCTTCTAGACACACCGACACATTCCGCTACTCAGTTTAGAACCTTATAGAACTTTCAGAAATTTTCTAGAACCTTCTCCTTCCAGAACTTTCTAGAGCAGGTTTTTCCGGAACCTTCTAGATTCACCGACACAGTCGGCGCGCCTTTTTTGAAACAATCTGAAGCATTTGCGGCCTTCCCATAACAAAACAATGTGCTAGAAAGCACATTTTCGGCACCCACTCCCACCCACGCTCAGCCACCCCCACCAAACTCGCATATTTTCGATGTGACACCAAGGG
>JADDOH010003292.1:0-54024 GCA_016648135.1 Agrypnia vestita | reverse complement strand
ACGCAATTGAAGTGTAACGCTATTCTTTAAATCACACTATTTTGTAATATCACGCATATATGAACACTTTTTTTTATCGCTGGGTAACACCCTATTTATCACTTGTAGTACATTCCATCCAATTTTCTCTCGCAGTAGTCGCATTTATTTATATCGCCACTCGGCTAAGTACTCGCCCGATTATTTCACTCGATATCTGTTGCTTCACAATTTCGCGACTGGGCACACCTAGCCGTCATCCGCGACGCACTTTGCAATGAAAGATCTGTCAAAACGAGTCTCTCTCTACACGGCCTGGATCCGCGATATTTATATCCAAAAACTGAATTATCGAACCTCCTAGATTATTCTTGTATTTCGCAGAAAATTCCCGTCGCTTTTAGGCTGTTCTAGTCATCTCCCGAAGGTTGTAGATTATTGTAGACTATTCTAGAAGGTAAAAAAGGTTCTGATCTTGTTGTCGTCATTGACATATTACGAAGAATTCTGTACGTAATCTCTTTTACCATTACGTTATAATATGTACTACACAGAAAATAAGCAGAAAAATGAACAATAACAATTTTTCCAAAAACACTAATAATTCAGGTGAAAATGTAATAAGATATGAAATTCCACAAACGGTAATAGTCTAGCAATTTTATATAATATGGCAAATGGTAATATTTTTTAAACTTAAATTCAGGTTCTTTTGGAACGTGAACACGGATAAATTTTGCTCCAAATCTTGTAAATTTTGCATCACTCATCAGTAGTTCTTCGTTTTCAATATAATGTATTACAAATTACCTCGAGAAATGAAATACACGAGCACGTTCACCGCTAATTGTGTTCTGTCTTTTACGAGGGTTTCAAGAACAGTCTCATCCGCGTACATGGACCATTACATTATAGTTAATATTTTATTTTAATAAATGCTAGCGTCAGAGACTTAATAATATGCAATGTATGATTAACCCCAATTATGAATTATGAAAATATAATACAACCTGAAGATTGAATTGTATTGTTCCTATATAAACGGTAGTAGTTTTTGTAAATAGTGAAACGTATATTTCAACTTTTACAAAAAGTACATCTTCCTTTCCATTACAAATAACAGCGTGGCTTTTGTAGAATGTATTAGAAATAAGGCTGTGGATGCACTGAGAAACTGTACAAATGCTTCAAATGAATTGCAAAATCACTCTCGCTTTGGTCCATAAAGTGGAAATAATAAAATGGGCATCCTTTGAAATGTCAATAAATACATCTCATAGACCTAAACCTTAAAAAAATATATGAAAAAAGTCTGTAAAATCTAAATTATCATAATAAAAAATATGTTTCCGAAATGGTGAGAGAATAACTATATAAAAGTGAGAATATGCCATCAATCTAAAGCAATTATTCACTTATGAATATATAATGTGTATGTACATACACATACTATAAGTTTATATAAAAATGCTAACTATTTTATATAATAATACTATTCAATCAGTAATATGAAATAATGAAAAAAATTCATTACAAAAATAGTCACGATAAATCCAATTTCTGTTATGTATATACATTTATTAAAACATATCTTGTAAATTAAACATTTATGATGTTTGGTGGCAAATGTGTCATTAGAGCTGATTCGTTGAATTGTTTTATTGATTTATAGTCTATGAGATGTTTTTGTAAATACATATGTTACATCACAGCGTATCGCGAAATTATTATATTTATTACAGTGAATTTTTAATAGTACTCGCACGTGTAATAAATCGGCTGAACAAAATGTACTATAGTTAGTCCATTTACTTACTTACTTACCAACACGTTGTTTGGGGGTAGGCGAGAGGATGGAGCGCCATACTTTTCTGTCCTGACACACAGCTCTCGCCTTATCCACATTCATACAATAAATAAATCAATTTAATGTTGTTAAAATCTTTTTTTTAAATAAATACAGATATGAACACGCAATACTTGTCGCATAAATATTCGTACTACATATTTTCAAACTAACCTTATCACTTGTGCTATGAAAATGGGACTCGAACCATCGACCACTGGATCACTAGGTCAGAGTCACAACTACTACACTAACGAACTACTCATTTTAATAACATATTTTTAAAAACATCTTCGATTCATCAATAAAATTTGTTATTATAATTCACAAGAATATAATTTTTTCATACCAACATTTATTATTTTTTATTTTTAATTACATACAGCATTATTATATTTTTTCTAGTCTATTTTAAGTATATTGATACATAAATTTATTATATCGTTGTACCTCTTCAAAAAAAGACCAACTCTTGTGTCTGAAGAGGGACTTACACTTTTATATATATATATATATATATATATATAATTTTTTTATGGTACATAAATGTATATTAAAGGAAAAAAGTTACTAATATGCGATAATTAATACATTTATGTGCATAATATATTAATGCATTAAGAAAATAAAAAATAAATATATGGGAGATGAATAAATAATTATGTAATAATATGAAAGTTAATAATGGTTTTTATACACGTATGATATATGTATATACCTTGTATCCTGATGATGGGACCATAGGCCCCAAAAATTTTTTCTATTTTCAACAAATTAGAGGTGTAAACAAAGTATATTCTCAATTAGAAAGACATACAGAAAAATTAAATCAACCAACAAATATTTGTCTGCTACCGGGATTCGAACCACGGACCTCCTCCTATCCAGAGCAGGCGCGTTAACACGTTAAACAAAGTAATTTGTGCCTACCGTACCAGAAAAAGTGGATTGCTCAAAAAATGGATAATACATACCTTTGTGTTAATCAATTAATAAATTAGACTTAGTGATAAGGTCGATATGTTCACAGAAAATGTACGAGGCCGCCACAGCGTAATTGGTTAACGCCTACCCCAGATAGGAGGAGATCCGTGGTTCGACTCCATGTAGCAGCCAAATATTTTTTCGTTGATTTGATTTTCTTTATGTGTTTCTAATTGATTAATAAATTTGGCTTTAAATTTCACAGAATATCGTTCTGAAAAAATTGCATCGTTAGAATAAGAATGTGTTCTTGAGTATATTAAAGTATATTCTTGTTAATTTTATTAATAATATTCATAACTAAACTATTTTGTATTTATTATAAAGAAAACAATTTTTTTTGTGTTTTGCTTGCTCGATATAATTTTGTCACTTTTATTATATACTGGAAATATCTTGTAAATTTTAAAACTAAATAGTGTGATTGTTTGGAAGAAATTGTCAACCGGCAATAAACCCCCCCCCCCCCCCCCCCCCGATGTATTGTAATATGTTTAGCACGAAAATTTTATTCAAAGGTTTTTCTAGAGTTTTTACTATTAGTCTAACTAAAACCCGATTTCGATGTGATTTTGTAGTTTCATCTTTGCGGTCGTTCATGACCCCCGACCTCCGGTATTATAATGTCCGGCTGATATTAGAGAACCTCATTGTCAACCTGAGATATGAGCCCAGCCTCTCTGGTTCGGTCGCCTAATTTATACTCACTGATACCAACATGATGTCACGCCACACGAATTGTTTGAAAGCACTTTTATTAAGGAATAAATTAACATTATATTTTTCTCGTCTATAAATAAATATAATGTGTATAGAAATTAACTAGGATCGCAAAGTATTTTTTTGTACAGTGAGGTTAACTAATGCGGTAGTTTAAGATGACAACACAATCTAAATAAATGTTTATGTTCATTTAAAAAAAACATTCAATTTCCTCAACGAAAAATAAAATGTATTTTTTTATTTAATGTATTTCTACAAAAAATCAAACAGTATATATGTTACGTCATATTTTCTGTTGAAAAAAGTTTAAATTAGTAGCGTAGTTCCCCGAAATCTTTGCAATTTCAAGAATTGTAAAAATGTCTATGATAAAATTTATATTTTCTTCTTCAAATTTTTCAAAATTCTTTTTTTTTTAAATTTAATAATAAAAATAAAAATTTTATAAATACAATAATTGAAAAATTCTTTTGTTGTAAAAATTCAACGTGTTTTGGGAGAGATTCTCTCTTCTTCAGGACATTATTTATATTCATTCAAGCGTGGTTTAAATAAGTTTTAAATTAAAAATATTTTAAATTAAAAGTATTTTTTTTGTATAAAAATTCAGTAAAAAAATAAGGTATTTTGTAAAGGGGACGTGCAGCTACGCCTCTTGTGTAAATGCAGTAAGAATACTAGATTACTGATACATAAAATATGAAAGTAAGTACAGAATGTTTCTTTTATATTGAAATAATTTTTTTATTTTATGTACAAATCAATTTTTATTAGTATATATTAACTATATAATAGCAGTTTGCGTTGATTACAGCAGAATGAGAATTACTTCTTTTCGAAAAAACGTTTAACCATTTTTGGGCATTTATTTTGGCCAATGTATATTCATTTAATGTAAATTAATCGCTGTAGTAACGAGTAGGTACTAAAGTAAGAGTACATATACCTTAATACACACATTTACATTCTTGATTAATCGGAATGGACATAAATACCTTCTTGTAGTTTTATTTTTACTGTAATATAATATATTTTTATTAGTACCTATTAAAGATTAAAAGGTACGGTGTTGATGATTATCAAAATCCTTAGATTTCATTACATTAAATACAAAATTTACTAGGCATTAATGATTGGTAAAAATACAATTTTATTTTTTCGGGAGAATATATATTATGAATAACCTAATTTTTTATGTTATTAAGTTACATTACCTTATATTTAATGAAATATTTTCTGTCAAAAATAAAAAACCCTAAAAATATAACATTTTAGGGTTTAGAGTAAAAGGTTACATTTGATAGGTAGTATGTATTTCGTGAATTTAAGCTGAAAGCTTAATAAACGCTATAAAAATTATAGCAGGTCATGAATCAATTGCTATGACTTTGATGAGACGAGAAAAGCGATACCCACAAGTAATTTGTTGAACTTATTATATAATTTAACATTACCATATTTTCTATTTGTGTAGTTTTGACAGACTACGAACAAATTAGCATTCGATTAACTGAAAATCTATTCAAAAGTGGTTTGTAAAACAAAGTTATGATATTCAAAAAACGCTTTACAAGATGCCCCCCCCCCCCCAAGTCTTTGTTGAACTACCCCTGAATTCAATATGATTTTAAAAAATGCCCCGCTTCATTTCGCATACAGATCATTGTATTTTATTTCGGTCTTTTCGAACAGCATCTGAATTTTATTTATATGTGAGACTATGTTCTTTTGTTTCGTGAGAAATAAAAATGATATAATCTTTTTTAAATATATTTATTGCATATTATTCTATGAAATGTATCAAACGTAATAGATTTACCTCAAAAACCTCAGAAAAATATATCAAATCCGTCTAGTTATTTCATTTGAATTGCTACTATTCGATATACGACACTTGTTGACATCTGTGTCATTCAAACTAAAAAAATAATAAGAAAAATCTGTAATTTTTATGTCTCAGATACATAATATATGAATTTTTAAAAACGTTTAATTTAAATTTATCTATAGTTTTTTTAGTATTAACAAGCATCTACGTATAAGAATTATTAAAACTTGCTTCAATACGGGTACAGCCCAGTTAGGCTAGCATTATCAATACAACATTATGTAACAGGGTATTTAAAAATATAAATAAAAATTCATCGTTAAAAATCATCATCGTCCTTTACTCACTACTGCAGCACGATCGTAACAAAGTACCTGAACGATTAAATACCGAGAGATTAAAGTTATATTGTTATAAATGACATCATATAAGTGTTTATGTCCATAACATTTTGTAAGCGTAACTTGAACCGTACAGATGGTGTAACCATAAAATTTTTGTCATCTACGTAAAGCGTCACTTTATGCGAAAAGTCTTAAAAATTGATTTAATAGACAGCAGTATTAACGCTGTCGTCAAAGTTTTAGAGAGAAGTATTTTCGATCGCTTGCAAAATCAACAAGTTGTCACGATAAGCGTTAATCCCGAAAAATGTCGGTTACCGTTGCTGAAATTTTTGCCATTGAGCGAAAAAATTTTTTTCGTGCGATGGGCCTAGTATATTGCCTACATCTTAAGACAGTATTTATCAATCGGATTTTAATTCAAATTTTTTCCATAAAAAATATCCCAGTTAAAATTTTATAATAAGCAAACGCCGCATTTTTGACAAAATTGTAACTAGCGGTACCTACATTAAGTTCTGATTGTTTTAAACTAATTTTTAAAATTAAACAATTATTTGTTTTTTTTTGTTCCATCACTACCAGTTAGTAGATGCAATTACCTCATCCGGTACTATTTGATTTGATATACATAACATGTTTTTTTTTTAAATATATATTCTGTTTTAAGGTAGCGATTTTGTGTGTTTATTATGTTTCTTGAAATAATATAATTTATTTATTAATTATCTTAAAAGTTTAAATAGTCAAGATATATGCACTTACTCCGAAGACGGGCTTAGTGCATATAAAATGACTTTAATTAGGAAAATGCCTAAAAATCCATTAAAAAGCATAATCTGGTGAACTGTAGATCACTTTGAATTTCATTTATTCATTTTCTATGCTGCACTAACTCCAATTCACCTTATTTGAAAACATCAAGATGGTGTAACCCCTTAATGTATCTGACAATATTCAAGCTAAAAACAAATATAAATTATTGAAATTTCAATCATTTAGATAAAAATATATCTAATTTATTATTGTGTACCGTTCATAAAGAGTCACATGTCACATCTCCCAACGTGGATAAAAATAACCATTTTAAATATGTCATACTTGAGTAGGTACCTATGCATAGTGTGAATTGTGCGTAGTATAGGTACAGCCAAGCCGCGTTTCATTTTATGAGATGTATATGTCGTCCGATGCGACAAAATCTTGAGCTGTAGGGTGATTACAAACCATTATTGTAACATTCTACGATCTCCTAACAATGTAAATAACGGCCGGTCGCCCGTAAAATTTTTATGAATACAAATGATATGACATATGGAAAAGAGGCTGTGGAGTGTAGAGCCTTGTTAGCAGCCAGTTAGCCGAGGAGGGGTTGGGATTGGAAGGTTGTTTTGTATTCATTTAACTCGCCAGTGATTTTTCACATCTGAAATGTTGAATGAAAGATGCATCCTTTTATTCTGAAGAAAATTGAAAAGTAGACAGAATTTTTATATATTTTTTTTTATTAATTAAAATAAATTTATTGAATTAAAAAAAAAATGATTGAACTTTTAATTTAACTAAATTATCGCGTAGAGAAACTCGAGTGATTGAATGTTTTTTTATACATGTTTTTTTTTTGTGTTCTCACTCGAAGTACAAATTTTATTCGCTTACGCTGTTCGTGTAAAACGTTCATTCATAAAACGTGTGTTCATTAAAAAAATCAATATAACAAGAGTCCAAAAACAATGGTAATTACATATTATCAAAGTCTCTCAAACATTCCACGTGAATCTGGAATCAACTGGACTATTCTCGAAGAAACCATAATCACTAGAAATATGGAGAAGACGATTGAACTTTCGCTAACGAAAAATTACGTGTACAAGCAATGGCAAGTGCGCGCGCGGCAGAGTTGTTTGACAAGCGACAAAGAAGCAACCATAGAAGCGAGCGAATATCACAAACAAGTAATAGACAGTAGGCACTTGCTTTCGAATTGGCATGAATTAGTGCAAACCTGTGCGGAATTTTCTAGTGACCATCAGAACAGTATTCCAATTAAATTCGTGTCCAGTGACTTTCTGTAATAAATGATTTTTTTAATTGTTTTTCATACTCACCTAATCTAGACTTGCAACGAATTCAGATATATCGATATTTTCTTGGGATTGTATTTAAACGAATACGCTTACTCTGTACATATTTATGGAGTAATATAATAGGCCATAAGGGCGTGGATTAATATAATAAATAAATACTAGCATCCGTGGAAACCAGATCAGCAAGCAGTTAGCGATTTGAAAGTAGATCTCACGTCTTCGCCCGGTCGCTATTACTCGTGATATATCCTTAATAAAACGAAGCAGGGAGTAGACGCCGATACACCCCGCCGCGCGCCTCCGTAGGCTGGACAAGTAGCGGCCCTCGACTTGTTATGGTATCGGCATTCCCCGAACACTCCAGGGCCGCCGGTGACTGCTGACTGCTGACTGCTGACCCACGGGGCGCGACCAGCCACCGCTCCCGTCCCCGCTCCGAGGTGACACTCGCTGCTGCACCGGCCAGACACACTTCGCTTGCCGCGCGGCGCGGTGAACCGGGACCTCTAATGGGACGTGTCTACGGATGAGAATCTCGACTCGAGAACATCTCTGAGACCGAAATTATGCTGTCTTGAGATTCTTTGGCGACGATTCTCGGTGTCTGTAGTCGGTAAACATGCCTGAACACTAAAGCCAATATAATTGATAAACCCATTTGATATATTCCCCATTTCGGTGTCTTCTTGTCAAATATCCCCACCATAACTGTGGCCACGCCCCCGCTCAATAAATAACCTGTTTACCTGAATGGTGAATTTGAATCCCCCAAAATGAGTTAAAACGGAATAAACGTTTACAATTTATTGTCATCTGATTTGGTATATGATTAGGTATAACTTTTCAGAATGAATGATTGTAGGTATCTATGGTTACAGATATCAATACTTCGCATTGTCAAATCAAACATGACGTAAAGTTTTTGTATTCTGTGTTTAAAAAAATATGAACTTCATACACACTTTTAAAGAAGTGCCCATACAACCACAGTACACTAAGAACAGTAATACCACAGTATACTTATATCTTCATACAAACTGGCCGCTACCCATTAGAATGTGTGCGTGCGTGCTCGGCGCCGTGTACGCACGCACTGTGACGCACACATTGACATAAAATATGGGGGCATAAGGCGGCAGCAGTAAGGGCCGTGCCTTCGGTGCCATTCGCGCTCGCAGCCGCCGCTTTAGAAAAAAAATGCGCTTCCTGAAAAAATGCCTTTTTTATGTTTTTTTTTTTATATAGAAAATAAATAAATTGATTGGACCGATACAATACTTACCCTCACCTCGTTTACAAGTTTTCCAACTGTGATACGACGATTTTACATGATCAAAGTCTGCACTTGGTCAGTAATATTGTTGTTTCGACTTGTTGAGGACCTGCCGAAACGCGGTTCGTTATCCAATGATGTGCGGCCATATTCGTAAATCCTTTATGCGTAAGATGCTCATTGTATCATCCCTGAAAGGCTGTTAAATCTTTTGATTTGATTTCGATTTGATCTCTGAGTTGATCACCAGATTAAAAACTTCATTCGTGTCCACGGTACTGAGATTAATCTCAATGAAATCTCCAAGATATATCTGATCGTGTCTTATTTCGTAGACTCGGGCCACAATAGTAACGACGCGACGACAAGTTGTTTTGTTTACTGAAGAAGGCCTTATTCCTTGTTCCTAATATACTGATAGAAAGGAGGAAAGAAGATACATAGAGAAGCAAGACACATTAGTGACGACAACACGTACATACCAAGGAGATATTTCTCACCTTACATGGAGCAAGACATGGTTATATACCTGGAATGGACATTAAACGTGGACACCATTGATTCACGGATTTAAAGCTGAAAGTTATCGTTTTACAGTGACGGTTCGCAAGCCTTGACGGGTTTTTGATATAAGCCAAGTGCCTTAGCCGGAATGGTTGGAACCAATCCAACTATTTCACAGAGACCAGAATGTCTGTTAATGGGTTCTATAGGGGTTGCTAATAGGGCTCAACTAGGAATTACAAGACAAGTGAATCCCTCCATCACGGTCCATTTTACTTAAATAAAATTTGAAGGAAACATTGCGGGGTGGATTAAAGAAGTAACCTTTAAAGGAGGCTTGTAAAGTTCTGAGTTTTTAATAAAACAAAATAATATCGATGTCTGTCTGTCTGTCGTTCAATCCGTTAATTGCCGGAATTAAAACATCAGAGTGTAACACGCAATCAGCGCACGCCAAGTATTACGGTCACTCAAAGCAAGTCGTTATTATTATTTATTATTAAGAAATAAAAACCAAATTATAATTAACTATTATAACAATCAATCGTCAAACAATTTTTAAAAACAAACATATTTAAAAATGAATATGAAAATCACTTTTTGGAAAATAATAAATAATAAATTATAGCAATAAAAAAAAGTAGTTAGTAATAAAAATCCAGTACACTAGCATATTAATCTTATTTTCATATTTAGCGTATTCATATTCAGAACAAGCGTTTAGCTTGTTTTAAGAATAATAAGAATATTGATGTGACACGCATTCCTTGATCGCATCTCTATCGTTTTTTAATTAAAATATACTAGGTATTAACCACATTTCAAAAAATAAACCATAAACGAAAACACTTTTTGAAAAAAATATAAAAAATAAAATAAAATAGTAAGTTGAAAACACATTTAAAAAATAAACAGTAACTGGAAAAATAATAAAAGTATAAACAGAAATTAACGATAAAGCACAATAATTTAATAGAACGGTATTAATTGGAAGGAGGAGAAAAAATTATTCCACTTAATTGCACTCGATTCGACTAGCGTATTCCGAGTACAAGTTTTTGTTTAGTTCAGCTATGCTCCTACAAAGAAAAATATCGAGTTTCAAAATTTTTTACCAAAGCGTTGTACGTTATTGGTGAGTTTTTTTTTTCTATATTTAAGACCTCAACTCTGCTGCGTACCTACAGAATAATAATTTAGCTGTGCTGATTCGTGAACGGAGACATTTTCTTATTTTACATCTACTGGTCTACAAAACAAACTTAAGATTTTGTCTCTCTAGGATGTTTCGCAACTTCTGTGGACATTGTTGTATAGATATTAAAATTTTCTAACTCAATTGACTATCTCCTTAAAAAAATGTCACTTACACTAACAAAAATGTTAAGTTTAACATACTGCTTAATTGTGTGTACAAAAAACCGCTTATGTACTGTTGCAATAATCTTAATGTGTACGATAAGGTTGATTTTGAACCAGATCATTTTGAAAGGTAGATCTAAAATAAAAACATAAAATAATGGAGTTGTGTTCTAGATGAGTGATATTTATTTGATTACGAATCGAGTTTGAATATTAGCGATGCCTTAAATTAAATAAATATACATGTGGAATCTTTCTTGTAAATCTTGTGAAGTGCAGATTCCTTAACAATAAATATAACAATTTTAAAGGAACCTCAAAAAAATCGACCAATAAATTGGATAACAAGAAAATTAATTCCGTGAAGTAGTCGGATAAATTAATTCAGATAACACAGGCTTTACGGATGTAATACTTAAAACTGCATATTTTAAATGAATAAAACTCGTTTCCATGTGTCCGCGAGAGTAGTTTACGAATCACCCGCACACGCCACCAATTGTTGATGTTCCCGGCCACTGTCGGCCGTCTGGGCGACTCTACTTCTTTCTAAAGGCGTTTAATTTACTTACACCGAAAAGGTCGGAATTTGACAGGCCATTCCTCGAGTTCGCGAGGACTGAAACAGATAAATCAGTTCATTCCGGATCTGCGCACGGGATACCCTCTAAAGCATCATATTGTTTGTTTAGATTAAGCTCATTGAATAGCAGGCTTCTTGAACCTCCATTTTATCTTTAAATAATATAAACCCCAGCACTATCTATACATTTTTTCTCGATTACTGTGTTAAAAAATTTCATTACAATTTTATACACCTACTATCACTTTTACAAGTTCACTTAATTACAAGTTATAAAGAGGGCCCGAGTATTGATCTGCGTATATTTAACATACTAAGTGAGTGTTCTGCCACCTGAAACTATGGTATTAAATAGTTAAGGTTGCTATTACGGTCGTTAGACATATTTAACTGTAAATGGTTACGGATATTTTATACGAACCAAATGTTTTTCCGAGAAACGATTCTCGACGTTTCGTTGAATTCGTATTCAACGTCATCAGGAGGACTACCCGTACCCGCGGAGGTACAATCCATTCTATAACTCCGCGGTACAGGTCGTCCTTCTGATGACGTTGAATACGAATTCAACGAAACGTCGAGAATCGTTTCTCGGAAAAACATATGGTTCGTATAAAATATCCGTAACCATTTACAGTTAAATATGAAACTATGGTACTAAATTTACAAACATATATGTGTATAACATGGACTTTTTTGTTTGAATATTCCAAAAATTATTTTTAATATGCATTATTATTAAAAGATTCACGATAATAACTGATATTTTGTAAATAACAGTATTAATATAAAGTGTGCGTTTCGTCAGCGGTCTAGTGGCAAAACTCTCTGTCTACCAAGCGAGATCTGGCAATTTAATTTTAATTTAATTAATGTTTTGTGGAATCAGTAAAACATATTCTGTACAAAATATTAAATAATATTATAAATATAGTATCGCGTTTTATTCTAATTTAAAAAAAAGTAACAAATAAAATTTAAATATAATATTATTTTTCGAATATTTTTGTAAGAGATTATTTGTAGAAATAAAATAAATATCGTCGTATTTCCAGTTTAAGCGATTGCGGAGCATTGTTTTGACTTTAATAGAATAGACCCTACTGCACAAGGGCATTCTTGATATTTGATCGAGATATTCGAAGAATTTGGGAGTCGAGATTCTCACATCTGATATATATTATGTACAAACATTAAGTTTAGGACACATACGGTCGCGAGCGTCTGGAATTAGTGGACATTTCTTGGTAAAGGTTGCCAGCAAACATTTTTGTCAATGTTATTCACAAGTTACACGCTGAAGAGACATTTAGAGTTGTATCACAAAATTATTCTTTTTTATATATTGAAATAGTAATAACTATTCTGAATTTTCAAACCATATTTTGGAAGCAAATCGTTCCATTGATATTAGCAAGGGGTTAGAAATTTCTGTCTTCTTTAACACAACGATTTATACACAACGTTTTATTCCACTAATTTGAGTTATATAAGCCTAAGCGCTTTCGAGGGCACAACCATCATCTTCAGAGGCAATATTGGAACTAATTGTAAATCAATATGGCCGACAAATAGAATGTAAAGGGATGACGGAGAGGAAGAGGGGGGAAGGCGAGGGTAGTTATTTATTGACATATACAACAGTAATTATTTTTTACATATAATAATACTTATTTTAACAATGGGAATGACGCAGGTATTTGAATGTTTATTAGGTTTTTTTTTTTGATTGCTTTATTAATTTCTAGTATTTCTAGAGCATCCAGTTTACGACCCTTCGCTTCTAGACGTAGGACCCTAACATTATTTTGGTCAAACAAGTGATCATGTTCAATACAGTGGTCCGCCATCTCAGAGTATCCGGATAGTCCTCTGAATGCTCTTAGATGTTATTTTATTCTTGTGCCTATATCTCTACCACATTGCCCGATATACATATCATCACAATCATTGCGTGTTATGTCATAGATGCCACTCTTATCCACCCTAACTAACTAACTAACTAACTAACCATCACGACGTTTCCCTGCAGGGGTAGGCAGAGAGGATTGAACGCCACACTCTTCTATCCTGGCACACCACTTTTGCTTCGGCCACATTCATTTACAATTGAAGAGTAATTTATTTAAATTAAAATTTGTATAGAAAGCAGTTTTAAAATTGTTTTTTGTGAGATTGCTTATTTTATTTGAAATATTCCCAATGTAAATTAATTTCCTCCAAGGTTCTATGGATTTGATTAAGCCAAGTGGATATAATAATTTTTTAATTAATGACAATTTCTTTTTCTTTTTAAGTATGCTATCAATAATATTAGTATTATATCCATTATTGTAAGCTATTTGTTTGATTATAGTGATTTCATTATTATATGATATTTTATCTAGTGGAATACTTAAAACCCTATAAATCATTGATTTAAATGATACCATTTTATGTAAATGTGGATGAGCAAGAGACGCATGGATAAGAGTATCCTTACATGAAGGTTTTCTAAGGCTCGGTTGCGCCAGCAGAAGTAAATTTGGTTCGAGTAACATTGACCCGAGTAACTTTTTTTACCCTCAGTTCAGAGTAAACTCGATTTCGGGTTGCACAAACGGCTTTTTTACCGCTGTCAAACCAATCATAAGGCTAATAGGGTGCCAAGCGGAATAAACCTCAAATACCGCATTTGTCTATGGAATTTGATTTATTTCAGTTTTTCACCACTGGCAATACGTACTTTTGCGGTTCAAAACCAGTTCAAACAAACCACTTTATTCTATGAAACAAACGAAACAAACGTCAAACCATCGCTAAAATAACGCGAAATTAGAAGATTCATTTTAATGTTTACAAATTTCAATACGAAAATGACAGCGACAAAATTCAAATGACAAGTACCTATATGGACAAATGTCACATTTTCAAATCAGCTGTGAGAGGACGGCCATTTTTTTTACCAACATCTTTACTTTTACCCACCTATCTTGGAGAGTAAAATAAAGTTACTCATGTATGTACTTCGGCGAGTAAAATAATTTTTACCATCGCTGGCTCAACCCGTTTTTAGTAAAAAAGGTAACTTGAGTAACTTTAAAGTCACTCGAGTAACTTTTTTTACCTTTACTTCTGATGGCGCAACCGAGCCTATAGATATTTTTGTTCTATAGGAGAATATATAGAGAGCCTATAGACAAATTTAAAATGGTTATTAACAATAGATAAGCTTAGATCTAAGAAATTTAATACATTATCTTTTTCAATTTCAAGTGTAAATTGTAGATTTTTGTTAATTGAGTTTAAAAATGATATTCTGTGTGTATGGACAGGTAGCCTGAGACAACTTAATATCCTCTTACTACCGTATCTACATGAACATTAAATCAATTAATATCAAAAGCTGTACTTAATTTATTTAATGCAGTGAGTTTAAATAGGTAACTTCGTATTGGGAAGTTAATTATCCACTTAAAGAAAATCACATTTTACTGTCAGGTATTTATAGTACCTTACCAACGAAAATATGAATAATCAAATTCAACCATAAATACTGACAAGGATATGTTAAAACGTAAAAAAAGAAGTGATGATTAAAATTATTTTAAAAAGTATTAATCGCCGTTATTTATCGTTCAAACGCTTCTTAAAATCAGTGACACAAACATTAAAAACTGATTTCAAAATTATTTTAACGTGATCGTTATAAAAAAATCTTGATATCAGATATTCTCAAATATTGTCATATCGAGAACATCTTTTTTTATGTCTCTCGACTTATTAACGACCGGGCAGTAAATAAGATTTTTTAATATAATATTCGGACGCTATACGAAAAAAAATGAAACATGATAGTGTCAACGCTGGACGTATCCGAAGGTGCGCATATGTAAGAATGTCTTCCCGCTGCGACTAATGTCTGGATGTTTGTTTCCAAATATTTACAAGAACATTTAGACCTGAAATATATTATAGCCGGGCTCCAGATATATGTAACAGATAAAGTAGGAGCGACTCTGAGAAATTATAAATTGTTTGTCTATCTGCGAAAGAGATCTATTATAGACGACGGAGTACAGCTAGTACCGCGGCAGTCCCATACTGCGATAATTAAAAATACTAACTTATAAAGGCAGTAAAGCTCCTTTAACATTAATGTCAGGTGTAGCATTCCGATCCGGAAAACAAGGAATGCGTCTTAACCACCAATGAAACAACGTTCTTCGTAAACGATTGTACCCTTTTTATTAATTATTTTAATTTGTTGTGTGTACGTAAATAGACGTAACGTATTCATATCTGCTATAGGTGAATTTTACCTGAAATAAAGCTTATGCAACTGAAAATGTTCATATATTCAGAATATTTTGAGTATGTTAAAAATTTTAAAGAACACAATAATAGATTTTATCCCAGGGGACATCATTAATCAAGATATATATTATAGATGTAATATATTATATATAATGTTATATTATATGTTGGATATCGCTCATGGTAAAAAAAAACCTCGTATAGCACACTTTTGACAAATTCGAGTTTTTTGTGTAATTGTCTTTAAAATGTGTGGATATGTAATCTGGCAAAAGTTTATATCATAAAAATAATTATCTGTGTTTCTTATTCCATTAATCCCCGTATTCAAGTTATTGTAAAGAATCTAGGTATTATGCAGTTTCTTGCCTCCCTTATAAAATCTGTATTAATTAGCTTACGAGGTATTGTTTTATTATGAGCGATATATATTATGTAGTGTTGGTGTAGTGGTCATGGCGTTCGCCTAGTGATCTGATGGTCGGTGGTTTAGATGAGCTAGGATACCAGCAAGTTAATCCTATTTTCATAGTACAGGCTTTTAGCTTAGTTTGAGAATAGTAAAAATGTTGTTGAATAGTAAAGATGCGACACGTATTCCGTGTTCATATCTCTAATTAAAAAAGAAAGATATCTCATGGAGACGAAGTTGTTTTTATATGGGAAAGTAGGTATGAAAGTCTTTTATTTGGTTGTTAATAGAGCTTGCGATCTTGTTTTGTATGTGCAAGTTAAACATATACAACTTCCAAAAAAAATTGTAGATGCGATATCATGGGTGGAATTGGTGAACGTTACATTGTTTAAAGTGATCACTTTACCATCCGTACGATGGGTCGTAAGCCCTATGAACACCCGATAAAAAGACTTCTCTACCTACTTTCCCACATAAAAACAGATTAGTCTCCATAAGACATATAATATTAGGTCCTTACATATGAAATTGACGTTTAGTATGGGAGGAACATAAAGCCGATTTTTTTTATTATAATATATTTATTTAATCAAAGTATGTACCATTGCTATCTATGCACTTTTGCCATCTCATAGGTAGTTCATCGATCCCTTTACTATAATAACCATTCGGACGGGAATCAATAAAATCTTTGAAGGCGGTTTTGACTGCCCCATCGGAGTTGAATTTTTTCCTTTGCAAGAAGTTATCCAAATTTCGAAAAAAATGGTAATCTGTTGGGGCAAGGTCCGGAGAGTACGGTGGATGTCTTAGACATTCCAATTGAAGCTCCTCTAATTTGGTAGCCGTCTGTTGTGCAGTGTGTGGTCTAGCGTTATCATGAAGCAGCAGTGGCCTAGAGCGATTAACCAGCCTCGGTTGTTTAGCAGCTAGCTTTTCCATCATGGTTTGCAGTTGCTGACAATAGACATCTGCCGTAATCGTCTGGCCAGATTTAAGAAAGCTGTAGTGAACGACACCAGCACTAGTCCACCAAACGCTCACAAGTAACTTTTTTGGAGTCAATTTTCGCTTGGGGCATGGTTTGGCTGGTTCGGCAGGGTTCAGCCATTGCGATGAGCGCTTCCGATTATCGTACAGGATCCACTTTTCATCACAGGTAATGATTCGATTTAAAATCCCTTCATTATTGTGCCGGTTGAGTAATGCAACGCAGCAGTCAACGCGCGTTTGTTGATTTGCTTCACTCAATTCGTGAGGTACCCACCTTTCAAGCTTTTTCACCTTACCAATTTGCTTCAAGTGGATTAAAACAGTTTTATCACTAACACCGCAGCCTGCAGCTAACTCGGATGTGGTTTGCGATGGATCCGCTTCCACAATAGCCTTCAATTCTTCATTATCAACTTTGGTCTCCGGCCGTCCACGGGGCTTGTTCTGCAGGTCGAAATTTCCAGAACGAAAACGTTGGAACCAAAAACGCACTGTGTTTTCTTTTGCGGCACCGTCGCCATACACATCATTAATCCTTCGAGCCGTTTCTGCAGCACTGGTGCCACGGTGGAACTCGTACTCGTTAATAACGCGATATTTCAAGTTTTTCATTTTATAAACTGAGTGACGCAAAGAAAAAAACAATTGAGGAAAAAACAAATGAATTATAATTTTCAAAACACAAATACATGAGTAAATATCTGTATAAATTTGGATTTGGAATTCCTAACCAATGAGAAGATATTTGAGATCAAATTTGCCAGTACGGAAAAACGTCAATTTCATATGTAAGGACCTAATATATTTCTTGAAAATTGTAACATTGATGGCTAATAGATAAATCACAGTAAGTCTTTCGGAAGAATGCGATGTACTTATTTTATGGTAGAATTTACGGAAAAATGATTTTAATTATGTTTTATTTATTACAGAAACAATATTATTATTCCGAATATTATGGGAAATATGTATAAATGTGGAAGGACTCCCAAAATGGAGAGACTTAGAAAGAAGAAAAGTATCGTTTATGCAATACGTAATCATTGAATATCCTGTACTTCTAATAGATACTTTGTTTATAAAATTCCGATGTACTCCAAACGTATATTACCATAATGATAGATTCTACCTTATTATCTATTAATATATAGGTAAATGATACACAGTACAATTAAAAAAGTGAAAATAATCACAACATTAATAACCAAAGTGTAGTGCAGAGCTTTTCAATGAGTACAATCTAACGGATGCATAATTCACAAATCCGAAAAATCATACACGATAAATACAGGGGAAAACACTAATTGTAAAACCAGGGCTTCGTTGGGGACACAATATTATTGAGTAGGAGCCAGCGACCGCCAGAATTACGTCATAGTATCACACCTGAAGTATTTTCTGTACATGTACATTATAGTAAGTAAGAAGGTTTGGATATTATTACATGTGAGTTCGGGGGATTTTGGCAGATAACAAGTAATAAAGTACAAAACAAATGTGTAAGTAAAATGTAAAAATATAAGGTATGCCCGAATAAAATATATCAAATTCAGATTTATTACTATGACGTAAATGACATGATTATTTATAGAGTTTCAAAGCAGAAGAAATGACTCGCGAAAAGCGCTCGGGAGAGGTTATATCAGTATAGAGTACAGTCCTGTTTTTTTTGGGTCACGTACAGTAGCCGGCAAACATCTTGAAATTCTACGGCGTAGTGGGGGGAAGTTTGTGCATCTACCTTTCCACCAGCGAGACCCAAATTTCGTCTTCTGCGCATTCCCCCACCACGCCAAATAATTTCAAGAAGTTTGCCGGCAACTGTATGATGAAGGAAAGAATAGTTTAAAATATACGTAAAATATACGAGTACTTACATGCGGCTAGTATAGAAGACAGCAGGGTCAGAGGGCGTCCGTGAAAGACCTGGCATGATCAAATATAACAAATATCGGAGGACGGCCCTGTTAAAAGCTTGAAAAACCCTAGAGCTTGCATGAGAAGATATATGAATTTAGCTGAAGAAAAATTGATACGCTGAAATTGAAAAATGTGGCTATCTTCTTTGACTACCCTTGCGGGGAAACGGCGTGACAATTAGTTAGTTAGTTATTATACCGGGCGTAACATAGCTAGTCCTCAATACAGTCCTTTACAGTTGAATTCCTGTCTTGATTATTTATGATTCGAAAATGCTAATAGTTATGGAGTTATGTAATATCAAAGTTTGCATTTTTTTTTCAACATTTCTAACATATTTTTTAAAAAATGTTGAACTACCATTACAGTAATTTATATCGACTACAAAATTCGTTTCAATACAAGTTAAATAAAATGATAAAAACCCTACGAAAATTCCAATTCGTAATTTTTCCAACTGGAATTGGAAGATTGAATGAATTTTTCGTATTCGATATAAGTTACTTTAATGATAGTCCAAAGTTTTGTTAAAAATAAGCCAGAAATATTGAAAGAATAAAGCAATATTCGATATTGCATAACTCCGTAACTATTAAAAATGTCCTTAGGTTTTCACGGCCGTTCAGAATCTTCTGTGTATAGTTTTCTGGGATATTCTGCCGTGTGTGTGTGACCTCTCTGGCCAGAGAGGTCACACACACACGGCAGAATATCCCAGAAAACTATACACAGAAGATCCGTAACTATTGGTGTAAGGCCATGGTTGCTTGAACATTTTCGACTCATAATCAAGACGGGAATTAACCTGTAAAGTATTGTGGACTAGCTCTTTTATGCCCGGTATTTATTGTGAATCGATAAATAAGGTTCCATGTAGGTACTAAATGCATTAGATAGTTAAAATAATTTTATTATGTTAGGAAGCTATGAAAATGTCGATAAATGTTTATGGTTTCGTTTAATAATTAAAATTGCGGGAATAATGAAACTGCAACACATAAATGGACACAATTCTATGGCATTTTAATATTTCTAATAATGCACGTGAACATTTAGACGACATCCATAGAAAATTTGTTTCATATGCTTTCAATATAATCATTCTTGTATTTAGACATTTAAGTAATTAAATTTTGATCATTGCTAATGTCTATATCTTGGTATGTAGATATCTTCTGTTAAGTGTGAAGCTGGCTGTAATTGTAAAACATATTTTACCATGCACATCTTCCAAGGCTGACCCTATATCATATAATTGATGAAAATTTTTCCAAGAACTGGGTGACATGAAAAATAAAATGAAAATTGAGTTTTCTGTGAGAGTTTCTTTGTACTTTTATGTTCGTGCTTAATATTTTATTTTAATTGTTCCTCCAAGGGGGTGGGTGAATTACTCTTATAATTGCGTGTAATTTGAAAAAATCTCCTTAGTTGTATATGATATACAGCAAGGCATTAAAGTAAACGGTAGATTGATCAATAACCTCCGTTACGCTGATTATACAGTATTTTCTACTAAAACATCGAATGAGATCAGTAAAGAATACGAACTGAAAGAGAACATTCAAAATATACTATTCATAGTAATTAATAGCCTAAAGTTTGGAGGGCTGGTAAATTGCCACATTGGTAGATTAATGTTGGTACTGGCGAGATTTTGCACACAATCAATTAAAATTTAATAATTATTTTAATTTTACAAGTTATTATATTTGTCATAGAGATAAATAAAAAGGAAAATAATTTAAGTATCATTGTACTTCAAAAGGAAAAGTTATTTTAAGAAATAATCAACGAAATAAATAATTGAATATAATTATAATTTACATCAACAATGAAGTTACTTAAAAATATGTTTGATTTTTATGCGTGTTTTTGAAAGTAACTTCGTAAGAAGCACCGATCAATGATTTTTGCATCATTGAGTCGGCTCCTTATATGAGAGGCTATAAACGTTTTCTCGAAGATTTAGCCAATTTTATTGTTGAGTCGTTTTTAGATTTTCTAATTTTGATGCGAGATTGATCTTGCAAAATTGGTGCAAGATCTCGGTAGGTATTTCGAGATCTCTGTACACCGAAATTTCATTCCCTACTCACGAGGTCAAATAACCGAAGAAGAAATGATGTAAAAAAGATTCTCCAACGTTTGTGTGTCGGAAATATTGAAAAAAATGCTGCCATCGCTAATCTCCACATCTGTCATCTATATGTAAATAATATTATCCGTAAAAATATTTTAATGTAAAGAATATTTTATATTAAAAATATAATAAAGAAGGCCCTTCCCAAGTTCTTGCAAATAACAATGAGACACCCTGTATAGTATAAAAGGACTATTATTGTAAAGAAAATGTTACTTTTAAAATAATAAATTGGTACCTATGTATTCTATAAAAAGGTTTAATGAACAACTCTGTCATACTGTAACGTAAGCTACCTGTACACCTAAACTAAATACCTAACTATAAAGTTTAATAATATAAGTTTTACGAAAAGCCCAAAGCTTGAGACTTTAAGCTACCGCATCGAGCTTTATTACAACTTTTGTGACTTTAAGCATACACTTTATGCTTTAAGCTACTAGATAAAAACTTAAGTCGAACTTAGAACTTCGGAAGTATATTTACATGAAAGCTAATATTATTATTTTTTTGTTAAGAATTTATATTTTCAAAATTGGCCAGTCGTGATCTATCTAGTGGTTAGGAAAATTCCCCCTCCGTTGTGTCCGTAGCTATCCAAAATTCTTTTGATATGTGGCGAGATTCGTATTCTTATTAACGCGACTAGACTAATATAGAACGAATTCTTCCCTAACTATGGAAGTAACACACGCACGAACTAATCCGTACTCGTAATTACCATAAGGTATTTATTTGCTTAAGATGATAGAACGCCTAACCGTTAACGACTAGAAATCCACGTATAATCTTCGAACACTCATAGACGAAATGCCAGAGACATCCATATATATATATATATATATATAAATATATATATATGTTTTAACATATTTCCGAAATTACTTTGGCCCTTCTAGAAACCGTTCCAGAATTCTACAGTTTCGCCTATACGAGAGATAGCCGATATCGTCCACGTCCTGAGTCGGCCTAAAAGCCAACTATATGCGGCGTAGCTGAGGAATAAACGCTAGTAGCAAAACTTCCTTACATAGTACAGTCATAACTATAATACCGCCGTGTTTAAAATACTGAAATATAAAACAATACAATCGTTGCCAAGTTAACGGCGTTCGCTAAAGATTCAGCCCGCTTTGATTATCAACATCTCATAATAGCAACTTAGAACAGTGTCAGCACAACCACCCATTTATGACAGATTTACAAGATATAATAGCATACGTTATATTCAAAACACAAGTAAGAAACCTACCAATAGCACATCCCACGTTGTCCGATCTGCTCAATCTGTTCATAGTACATAGTGGAAAGAGTAAACATATATTCATAACAACTAGGCGCAACAGAGGCTCAGGGCAAGCTTTGTCTGACATTATCGCAGCCCGAGATTCTAAGGGAATGGAAGATACAGTTTTGTAAGTGAAATTTAAGAAGTGTCTAACCACTTCTGTTCAAACGTGGATTCTAGATGCCCCCCCCCCCTGTAGGGGGGAGGGGGATGCGGCCCCAGAGCATCGCCGCATCCGGTGGTTAACTCCTGTTTAGACATAACCTCCCACACTAAGCTGCAGACCAAGATCAAGCCGAGACTCTATTGCTCCTGCTGGAATCCCCCGAAGTCCTCGCTTCCCGGTGACAAACACATCAGGAAGAAATCCCGCGTCTGATATTAAGGTTTGTATATTATCCCGCGGGGCAGTCAAATTGACTGGTGTATAATGATGAGGATCCCACGTTGCGGCTACATGAGCCGGATTATTATGATGTTTACTGCTGATTAAAGGGCTGAATGAACTAACTGGGTGACTGGAAAAGACTCTCCCTTGAGCGCGTCAGTCAGAGCCATGTTAGCATCGCCAAATATAGTTGATGTGATTGATCCCACGGTGTAGTCTTATTGACTAGAGATATTAAATGATGGTAAAACAGCATGATTATTACAGTTGATTGTGTAGTTCCTGATATGTTTCTCGCTGGCCGGGAAGGGAGAACCCCGAAGGTCTCTGTATACAGCAAGTTAGAAAAGGTGGTGACTGATGAGAATGATGGTGTTAGTAATGCCCTCGCGCGCCTGAATGCGGTCCCGATCATAAAAATTGATTGTTAAACTGCTGACAGATCTCGTTCATTAAAGCGGTCCCGAGCAGAAGTATTGATTGTCGAACTGCTACCTGCATCTTATAATTTCTCGTTCATGAGGAACGTCCTATCTCGTCCTTGAGTACGGAGTTATTACATTCACATACATTCATACCCAGAGCCCGAGCTCGTCGCACCAAGGGGACTGAAAAGACGTGAGAGGTTCTTCCCCTTAGATGTTAGAGGGGTCACCGCATCAAGACCTTCAGACCATCCTGTAATTCTTGGCTTTAAAACCCAGTCACAACCGGGTAGATACAGTTAAGATGGCCCTACCTAGTCCCTGACCTAAGGTGTCTCTCCAATCTAATCAGACTCCATAGCCGAGAACGCGCGCTCCGACATTCGACCCTGTCTTACCACGCAAGTAGATCTCCCTTCGTCTTCATCATAATTGAAATTCAGCCTCTCCAGATCACGGGGCGTAAAAGACGCAACGGCCTCTCGCCCCCCGACCAGAGGAGACGAACTCCCCATTCGGTTCACGTTCATTATCCCATTTATAATCCCCGCGTGCCTAACCTTAAGAGTCTAGCGCCGTTGATAAGTTAGCATTATGTTACGTTGGAAGTTAATATTGCACAACCGGACGAAATGCCTATTTCCCGCGATCATATTCAATTTGTAAAACGCAATAATATGTATTTGTATATGTTAGTAAGACGTTTGAAATGCAGAATGCACGTATGATGACCTCGCTTCTATCCTAAATAATTAGATTCTATCCTAGATAATTAAGATATAATTCCGACGTTACGTCTCGACATCAGTACTAATTTGTTACCGCGTCCGTTACCGTCGGGCTCTGAACCCACGTAATGAAATGAATAGTGATTATGTGACCATGACAAATTATGTAGCACGAACATTCCATTTAATACACATAAGAAAACATCAGGAATAAATAATATTAAAGGTTCTTATCTTATTTCTGTAGTTGGTCTGCTTCTGAGATGGCATCCTGATCCGAAGTAATATAACGGGTCCTCTCCAAAATTGAGCAATTACCAGCGCCTGTGTAGCCCTTCATTTCCCTTGTATATATATTTTAATATCAGCGCCTGTAAAACTGTATTAGATCCTAGAAACAAGAAAACTATTCCCTCTACGCCGAGCACATACAGAACATAAACCCCTTCAATCTAGTTCATCCACGGTTATGCAAAAAGGCGAAAGAATAGTAATAGTAAAAGGTCCTTAACTGACAGAAGTTGAAGTTCTCTGTAAACTGTCCATATCCTATAGTAGCGCCTGTGTTTTCCAATAACAACTTTCCAGTCATGTATTTAACATAACGTCCTCCTTGTGTGTATGTGTGCTTCAATATCTGCCATCCAGTTAATGGTTCCCAAAATAGTGTTTTCCTTGTATATATATTTCAATATCAGCACCTGTAAACCTGTATAGAATCCTAGAAACAAGAAGACTATTCCCTCTACACCAAGCACATACAGAACATAAGCCCTTTCAAACTAGTTCATCTACGCCGTATAGTGATATCACAAGCAGACATAAACAATACAATTACAAGTATGCTTGCGTTCTCCCCCACCTTGGTGGAAATATTCGCATTCGTATTCACCGAATAGTAGGCGTAACATTCGTATTCGTGAAGGTAGTATTCGTTGCATCAAGGTTATTATATTTACAAGTATGTTCAAGTTCCCCCACCTTGGTGGAAATATTCGCATTCGTATTCACCGAATAATAGGCCTGATATTCGTATTCGTGAAAGTAGTATTCGTTGCATCACTCTCAATAATAAAATCATATAGATAAATAATTACGGTAACTCATAAAAATATGATATTACTTATATTAAACGAACAAAACAAAACAATCTGTCATATAAGTAAATAACGTGATCACGGAAGACCGGAGGTTAACTACCCCTGAACAAACCGCGAACTGCCCACAATAATGGAAAATGTTGTAGAAAACATTTCAAATATCTAATATTGAATGAATAAAAACAATGTCATATGAATAACTATCGCGATTACGGAAGGCCGAAGGCTAACCACCCCTGAACACACCGCGAACTGCCCACAATAGTGAAAAATGTTCTAGAAAACATTTCAAATATCTAATATAGAATGAATAAAACAATGTCATATGAAAAACTATCACGGCTACGGAAGACCGAAGGTCAACTTGTCTGAGTTCGATAGACGGCGGTAGTATAACAATTTTTATTCTTATGCCAGGCTGACCTGTAAATAATATCTTGCATTCGAAGCAGAAAACCCTTTCTAGAATTAATAAATGCGGCTTAATCTAAATAGATACAATATATACAATTCGAAATACGTCTTTATAAGAACTTGATAGGAACAAATCGTGTTTAAACGATTGCCTAATGATGCGCAATACAAACATGTAACGAGTTCAAATAAACCACACATTCATGTTTTAATAAAATAAATATAAAATCCAGATGCATTTTTAAAATATATTATTTGGAGGAAATCTCTCGTACGATTTGAATTTATACCACACTGACGATCGTGATATCAAAACCACATAAATACTCCGATCCCAATTATGTCCAAAACAATACAAATCATATAGAAATCCGTGCATTCAATCGCCAGCACAGACAACACAAAATTCCTCCGCATATTTGAAAGTTACACAAGTATTAGGAAAGAACGCCCGCTGGATTATCACGCAAAACTATGAATTATTAAATCTGATGAGCGCATAGTAATATAAGGTTCCAAATATAATACACATAAAAGGCAATAGAAATAAATAATATTGGAAATGCTTATCTGTTCACTGTTCCAATTCTCCTTTGAATTATTATCAACCTCCGGCTTTTTCCTCGGTCCAGTTAAATTATCTTCCTTACTTCGGACTCTCCTCGACAAAGCCTCGGCCGACCTCCAAGCTGAAAACTCAAGTGCCGCTTTCTAATTTGTAACGCCTAAAAATAGTCCCTATCTCCCGCCATCTTTGATTCCAACTTGCGTGTAAAAGTCAAGTCTAACTCCCAGAACCACTCTCATTGGTCAGATTCGGTGCTAACGGCGCATCTGTGATTGGTCCATCTCGTTAAACAAAATAACATAAAGCCTGCTTTACACGCCCGCGTGCAGAAATAATAAAGCTCGCCCGCACCTACTTATCCGGCAAATATTTAATTATAGAGTATTTAACGGTTTGTGAAGCTTCTCTTTATTATAAACTTTAGCAGATAGATATTTTCGTATAATTTTTCAGCAATGTCTATTTGAATAGGCCAATATCGTTACAATACCATCCACGTGCAAGGCTTTATAATATGGTACAACGAGAAGTCAATTATGCAAAAATACTCACGGTAGTATACATTACACATGTATTCTACACTTAAACAGTACATTACGATCGGATGGAGAACAGCGCATACAAATACTTGGATAGTTGCAGGCCGATAACTAAGTACAAATGAATTTTCTTGGAAAATCTGCTCATGTTACAGCATATCATCTCGAGCGAAGTGTTACGTGGGTGATCTCAATGGACCACACTGTGGGCGACTGTTGATACAAGCAGAACATCTATAAAATAACTAAAACATCTCTCTTGGTTGTCGACACAATTTTACAAAACTACTGATAATAATATTTTTA
Source organism: Agrypnia vestita (assembly GCA_016648135.1). NCBI lineage: Eukaryota > Metazoa > Arthropoda > Insecta > Trichoptera > Phryganeidae > Agrypnia > Agrypnia vestita. The sequence continues at coordinate 26,988 of JADDOH010003292.1, read as the reverse complement.
TAAAATAATAAGTGACGTGACATTTTTAAAATATTAAACTTAGAATTTTTAAACTGTGTATAAACCTTGGTTAAGTTTCATTAGGGAGACCGAAGGCAGATGGATGAAAATATAAAATAATCTTTGATTTATTTGATTGGCCAGCCCAGAGTTTTGATCATAATTTAATTGAGTACTTGGGAATATTTGGACATTAAAAAACAGGAAGACACACCACAAATAAGAAATATCTGTGGAAAGAATTAATTAAAAAACAAATTGCCAAACGCATTACAGAAATAGTGCGCGCTAACGGGGGGGTGCGCTAAATATTAAGATTAAATTTTATTTTAATTAAATTGATTTATATTAAACGTAAATGTATCAAAATAATGGTGTTCTTATTTTTTTAAAATTAGTATCAACATTTATTGAAAGAAGAATTGACCGTTAGAAGACTTATTAACAGTAGTGTATGTTTAATTGCACACCTTGTTTCGTATGTGCATTGTTAAATAATTACTGAACCTACGATGTTTTAAATATTGAGGGCCTTATTTGATTGCATTGACTCGTGAGATTCTTTTTAAATATGAAGAATTTTTTTATACATTTTTTCTGTATTTTTTAAAATAATATTACAAAGTAAACGATTATCTTGAATTAATTAACATTATTGCAAATTCAGTTTGTATACCAACTTAAAATTTTTGTTTTAAAAAACACTTTTAAAAATAGATTTTATTTTTGTTTTTTTTCTTCAATAACCAAAATAATAGATATTAATCTTTTAAAATAATAAACAACTAGCTAACGTTGCGTAACGGGCACACGTAAGAGAAATATCTCTTAATTTATAACTTTAATATATATATTTTTATCAATATTTTATAGTACGCTCCCCTAATTTCAGAATAAAATGGTTATATATGATGATTCTTATTCCGACACTCATGAAGTTTTGTTTAGAGTTGGTCTTGCAAAGAGGAAGATAAAAAGTAGGTTATTGCGAAAACTTGAACGATATTTTTGCGAAGGCCGTCGTAAGTGTTTAAAGTTACTTTCAAATATTTAGGTATATAACGCATATTATTTTGTAATATTTAAATTATCCTTGTCTAAAATTATCATTTCAACTATGGCGATGCGCTGCAGAATGCACGAATTCGATATAAAATCAGCGAGTTTTTATCAGCAGTCATCGATCTATCGGCAGGTCCATCGTTCCCCTGGCGGCATTCATATGTAAATGCGAAGGTTTGCGTCCCCGCTACTGATAGTATCTTTAGCAGGACAAAGGTTTCACCTTTCAACAGTTGAGATGTCGAAGACGTCGGCCAAGTGCTAGCTGACCGTACATGCAGAGCATTAAATTGTGAGATTATTAGCAATACTTGAATCCGAACCGTGGCAAGTCAAGCTTTGATATAAATAAAGCTAAAATGCTTACACACAAGGGCTGTGTCGATGACGTGGCGAGGAAAGCGGTGTGTTGGGGAAGTAAATGCATTTAAAATTATTATTTTTGAAGTGAAATCTTCTTGAGGCGCGTTAGGCGATTTTTGGATTGGTAAAATCTTATGAGTTAGATGAGACCTTTGGAAAGTAGTCATGAATCTATGTAAATGGTGTTATAAGTGTGATATCACAGTTGAGGAGAATGTAGAGTATAAGGGATTCATAAAAATCGAAGACAGGAACCAGAAATAGAATTCTGTGTTTTTATATCTGCATGTAAACAAACTGATTTAAAGTCAGAATATATAAAAAATGAATAAGACCCATCATGACTTATGGTATCGAAGAGCGGAGATGGTAAGAACTGAATACCTATGATGGTTCTGTATCACTTTTTAATACCCAACAGTTATGTAGCATTTCTCCTGTGTGTCGGTGATGTAACGTAGGTCTACCTGTCATACAAAATATGAAATATCTACCTTATTTACGAAAACTAAAACGTCACATTTTTTGTAATCATCGAATAGACATTTTCACACCAAAATTACTAAATTAAACTGTTAAGAATGTACGGATTTTTTAATTAAAAAATATTTATTCAATACTCTCGTATTTTCGGCCAGCGTGTAAGAGAGAGCAGTATATTGTGCATCGCAGTTAAATCGAGCAAGAAAGAGCACGACAATTTCGGTGAAAGCAAAAACAATATAGAAAGAGTACGATAGAGTCGGGTAACACGTGCTAGACAAAGACGGAGTGCATGCGACTGAAGCGAGCAGGCGACCGCGTCATTGTATTCAGTTGCTATTGAAACGTCGGCGGAAGCGCACGCAAATTCGATTTGACATGATTTTATAATAATTTACTAAAATAATGCAAATATGTATATTTACCTTACATAATTATATAAAGGTGCCTTTAAAAAGTCTTATCTGTATTGTATATATGTATATTTTATCAAATATTAAAAACTATGCCGATTTTTAATCAGGTAACGCTGTGTTACTCCACCGTCCCCAAAGTTTTTTTTAGCACAGTCTTTTAAGAGATATAAACCATTTAACATTTAATTAGGTACATCAATATTTTGTTACATATACCTACATGGATTATAATATCTGATCTCCACGATGTCCGAGTGTTCTTAAAAATAACTGTTTATTTGATATCTAAGATGACAATGACATGATAAGACAAGTTAAGAGCTAAATTTTTGATGAATATTATATACGTAAAATAATATTATATAAGTGCTAATAAAATAAAATTAAAACTATACAAGATTCGAACAACAACGGCAAAACAAAAATAAAAGTGGATGAACTTTCCAGGGAAATACCAACGATGACAGGAATCAGACAGGGTGATAGTCTTAGTCCATTTTTGGTCAACTTGATTATGGATGAAATAATAGAGGAGATGACAGCTCTTGGACTCGGGTACAGGATGGGGAATAAAATCATGAATGTAGTATGTTACGTTGATGATGACAGCTCTTGGACTCGGGTACAGGATGGGGAATAAAATCATTAATGTAGTATGTTACGTTGATGATGCTACTATACTGGCCGAAAACAGAGATGACTTACAGAAAATGCTTTACAAGTTCCATCTTGCATACAGGAAGTATGCAAGATCATTTTAGTCGAGAAAACTAAATGTCTTACAATATTTAGACAACCTCGAAGATGTAAATTGGTCGTAGACAATAAATCCATAAAACAGGTTATGAAATGTAAGTACCTTGGAGTGGAGGTATCTAGCTACAGCAATCTGTATAACGATATCAAAGAGCAGACAAACAAAGCAGCGGTAATCTCTGGATACTTAAGAAACACTGTATGGGCCAATAAGCATACGCTAGTGGAAAACAAAGTCAGAATATATAAAAAATGAATAAGACCTATCATGTCATATGGTATCGAAGAGCGAAGATGGTAAGAACTGAACACCTCCTCAGAACTACCGAGATGAAGACTCTAAGACCCATTGCGGGCAAGACCCTCAGAGACAGAGTAGCCAATGCGGAAATCTGCAGAACCTGCGACATACAAGACATTGTAAGATGGAGCAGGCAGAGAAGGCGTTTCTGGAGGGACCATGTCGAGAGAATGGAGTAGACGAGACTTCCCAGAGCCGTGATGCGCGGGATTCCAGAGAGGCGTCGACCGCCAGGGAGACCACCGAAGAGGTGGAGAGAGAGCTGGACGCCCTTGTCACAAGACTAGGATTGACCTGTCAACACAGATCAAGGATTTAACAAAAGAAGAAGAACAAGTACTAATATTATTATAAAAATTGGTAGAAATCAGTTTGTTTCCAATAGTTCAAATATTAAATTAAAGCCAATATTTTCGACACAATAATATAAATATTAACAGTTGACAAGTTTCTTGACTTTTCTTTATCTTTAAGTGTAAGGGTAACAATCATCAAAAAAAAATCTTTATATTCTCGGAATACGGCCGAATGTACATAAATGCGTCACCGACATGCTAATGTTAACAGTGTATCTTTAGCTATAATTATGACGTTTGCCCTTGGCCATCAATGAAAGTATATATTATACTAAATTCATGTACATACAATAACTATGTATAAATAATATAATATAATATGTATATTAATTATAAAGTCAATTAAGTTATATTTATATTTTATACTGGGCTTTCGCAGCCAATCATAGGTTTTAATTAATAAATAAAACATATAAAAATATATATATAATTGTTGCTCGGGGTGGCGATACATGTGAAAACTAGACTAAAGTTAATGATTTTAATTTACAAATTAGGAAATTAAAATTTTCGATACTACAATTAATTTGAAAATCAAAAGAAACACTGTTATTTCATAGTTTTAAGTTTTCACTTCTATCGCCAGCCCCCAATGACTGCCTGTTTTTTATTTATTTCTCAATAGTCTCTTATAAGTTTAGAGACACTAGAACTTTTTAAGACATACAAAAAAATATTTCTCGTACTCAGTAAAATAGGTCTCCGTTTCGGTGATGACTTCTTCGTTTAGCGTGTACAATTTTCTGCCAAACCATTTTTCACACAGCAATTTGAAGTGTGATTCGACCAGTTTTTCTATGATGATTGCGGACGAATGAGCTGGTGCGTTATCATGGTGAAACAGCACATTACTCTTCACCAAATGGAGCCATTTTGTCATCAATTCAGCGTCAAATCGATCTGATAAGTCTGCACAGTACCGTCCTATGATTTTTTTCCCTTCTTGAATGAGTCGGTGATGATGATGCTTCGCAAATCCCAAAAACGGTGGTCATGACCTTTTCGGCCGATAAGGTAGTATCGTTTTCACCTTCCTTGGAACAGGTTTGCTAAGTAAAGTTAACCATTTTGACTGTTTTCTCATATCTGTAGAGATGGAACCATGTTTCATCAACAGTTACGAAACGCCGCAGAAATTCTTTCCAGTGCTTCGAAATTATCATGCGAATCCGTTTTTATTTAACGTGGTACCCTTCTCGCTGGTAACTTTCTCGTACGCAATTTTCCTTGTAGAATATTTAGGACGCTTTCAATGGAGATGTTTCTTTTATAAGTAATCTTTTTGATCTTCAACCGGCGGTCCGCCAATACAATACCATGAATTTTGATCATATCCTCCGTAAGCACCTCAATCGGAAGGCTTAGGCGCTCTCCATCAAAAGCTGATATTTGGCCACGTTTGATTTCATTAAACCAATACTGATGATAGTCATCGAAGGTGCGTAATCCTAATAAACGAATTAAAAATAAAAATAAATATTTTTTAATACTAAAAAAAATTATTAAAATAATTTAAGCGAATAAATTTAAAAAATATATATTAACATGCATAAAAAATAAATAAAATAAAAATGAAATTAATTTCGTAAAAAAAATGTCCTTTAATAAAGTGTCATAACTTATGCTGTGAACCAGTGTCAATACGAAAAACTTCAATCAATAAATTTTTTTTTAAATATCTCACAGAAGTAATAAAGTGTACCTTCAGAACACATATGTCCCATATCCACCTCCTTTGGTTACAAAAAGAAAGCGTTTGACATATCGCGGGGCTTTTATCAATCCATTTATATGCGATTATAAGTCCGGTAACAGGAGTTACACGGTTACACACACGCACAGTAAATTTTACGTTGGGAATGTTAATTATGTATGTTTATTCTCTTTGATGCTTAACTGACAATGATTACGTCACCGCAGAACAAGTGTATAAGCGATACTGCACAAGTAGGTCCAGAGTTGTAACTCACCTGCCTTAAACGGTTCGTGCAAAACTCGTTAGAATTTTTCAAAATCCACCACTTGTACCGTCATCTCCCAGATATTCTCAACGGGTGGGGAGTTCGAGTATTCAAACAAATTAAACAAATTAAAACCAAAATTTCATATGAGTTTTGATCCAATCAATTTGAGGTTGTCTTTTAATACGATTTATTATTTTGACTGACCTATTTTTAAAAGACAGAAAAAATACGAGCAATTGAAAAATGCAACTCATCAATTTAATTTCCCAGAATCCGACATTTATTGAACATTAAAAAGAACAAATTTACTTAAGATAATTTTTAAAATTGTACATTAGGGTGGGACAAAATGTTTTTTCTACTTTTTTAAGGGGCACAACGATATAAAGGTGTATTGTGAAATATTATTAGGTTCTGATAAGTTTATCTACCTCTGGATTAATATCGATTATTTTTCCGGGATAAGTTCCTACAGTAACCGTTACTTTCTTCATGGACAATTCAACTTGATTACCGGTGTGAGATTGTTGAAACATTGTCGAGGCAAAGATTGAGGAAATATGGTTAAGAGCTTCCATTCCTGTTGCCCAACATATTGTTGTTTTGAAATTACATTTTTGTCAACTTTTTATTGTAATTCATAAATGTTACTAATACATTTTTAATTAATTTTATAGACACACATTATTAGAAAACTTTTTTAATCCTTTTAACATTTTTTTTACAAAATATGTATTCTCTCGTTGATCCGGAGGTACAATGTTATATTCCTTTCTAGTATATTTTTATGCATAGGCTAAAAACATTATTTGGTACAATTTTCTTGATGTACTAGATATAAATAAGAAAAAAAGTTAATACCACAGTGACCCACCCTATTGTACAAGTAAAATGTAAAATGCTCAATCAGGATCGTAGCATCGACCGCATATTTCTTTTTTATGTTGTTTTAATATAGTTTTGTTTTTCATTATTAAAATATTGAATTGTTAATCATAACTGCCCCAAAACAGGTTCAACCTAGTAGGGCGTTATAAGTTTATGAAAAAAAGTGTGATATATTAATTAATTATTAAATATATTATTAAATAAATAAATAATTTAATATTACATAGCTTAGTATTGGAAAAATAGGAAATTTTTGTAACTAAACCAGCAGTTGGTATTAATGTTAACTATATGTTTATGGTTCATACTACCCTAGGTATGGAAAATACCTATTTTTAAACAAATTGCTTTAATTCCTGATAATATGGGTAACACAAGTTATCAAATAAACTATTTTTTATAGTGTATGTTTTAACTTAGCGTTGTAATTTATTCAGTATTTTTTTAATATTGTGGGAATTTGATGTAAATTAAATAAATCTAATGTAAAAAATTGAAACTTCGTGTTTTATTCACGTTCTTTTTATGGTCACTATACAATCAGGACTCTACAACGAACAGCAAGGGAAAATACTATTAGCCGACAACGCACGCGCGACCAAATGACGTGCCTACGTGTCGGGGACTTCCCGCTTATTATGAGATTTTTATTGTAGAAGGTGTGTTTATATTTTAAAACAAAGTCGATGAAGCAACAAATATATATATATATATATTTTTTTTTTTTTGATTTTAAATTGTTTTGGTATGCTTACGTTGAGTAACGAATAAGTTGCTTTCATTATCTTATATTCGAATATATGTAAGTATAACATATTTATACTAGCCGTAAACCCGTGAAAAATCACGGGAAATAATAGATAATAACGACTTACGTGTTTATTTTTTTCAGGCACGAAATATCAATTTGTGAAGGAGACATTAATAAAGTTTGTCATGATTAAATATAAAATATAATTGATCTCAATATTGTTGTAAAATTTACCGAAACCAAAACATTAAATTTTAATATAAGTGACTAAATATTTTTAATTATTTAGCGGAATTAAAAAATCTTTTTTACACATATTTTTTAAGATTATTTGAATAACTTTATTAATAACCTAAACTTTTTAATTTGATTCATATCTGAATCACTCAGATTATGTTTTGAAGTACAATTGACAATCGCTGGCTCCAAGCATAGAGTATTTAAGACGTACTCCAGGCTCTCGTCAACGATCTTTTGTCCATCAAAAGGACATGGCTTTCCCATAAAACAAGTCTACTACAATTGGTCATAATCGTTCAGTCGTCTCAAATCGATCGGCGATCATTTAAATTAGAATAAGTAGATGCTTCAAAGACCGTCGATAATTTTACCTCCATCCTTGGATATTTATAGAGAGAATGGTATCCGCTCATCTTTATGGAAATTATTATTAATGTGCCTTCTTGATGGTTATTTAACTAATATTGTACGTAATAATAAAAATATGGGGTATAAAAGTATCTTGTTGGTCTTGTGGTTAGGACTCTCACCTCGTGATCCAAAGGTCGCAGGTTCGAATCTCACTCCAGACAAGCAAGTTAGTCCTATCTTCATAGCACAAGCGTTTAGCTTAATTTGAAAATAGTAAGAATATTGATGTGACACGAGTTTCGTGTTCGCATCTCTTTTTTTTTTTTTTTTTTTAAAAAAAAAGCAAAGGCATGTTGAATGTAGTCACCGAAGATTACTAATTTAAAATGTACTGAATTCTAGTATTTATATACATATTTTTTATATTAGGTCCTTACATATGAAATTCACGTTTTGCTGTACTGGCAAATTTGATCTCAAATATCTTCTCTTTGGTTAGGAATTTCAAATCCAAATTTATACAGCTATTTACTCATGTATTTGTGTTTTGAAAATTATAATTCATTTGTTTTTTCCTCAATTGTTTTTTTCTTTGCGTCACTCAGTTTACAAAATGAAAAACTTGAAATATCGCGTTATTTACGAGTACGAGTTCCACCGTGGCACCAGTGCTGCAGAAACGGCTCGAAGGATTAATGATGTGTATGGCGACGGTGCCGCAAAAGAAAACACAGTGCGTTTTTGGTTCCAACGTTTTCGTTCTGGAAATTTCGACCTGCAGAACAAGCCCCGTGGACGGCCGGAGACCAAAGTTGATAATGAAGAATTGAAGGCTATTGTGGAAGCGGATCCATCGCAAACCACATCCGAGTAGCTGCAGGCTGCGGTGTTAGTGATAAAACTGTTTTAATCCACTTGAAGCAAATTGGTAAGGTGAAAAAGCTTGAAAGGTGGGTACCTCACGAATTGAGTGAAGCAAATCTACAAACGCGCGTTGACTGCTGCGTTGCATTACTCAACCGGCACAATAATGAAGGGATTTTAAATCGAATCATTACCTGTGATGAAAAGGGGATCCTGTACGATAATCGGAAGCGCTCATCGCAATGGCTGAACCCTGCCGAACCAGCCAAACCATGCCCCAAGCGAAAATTGACTCCAAAAAAGTTACTTGTGAGCGTTTGGTGACTAGTGCTGGTGTCGTTCACTACAGCTTTCTTTCTTAAATCTGGCCAGACGATTACGGAAGATGTCTATTGTCAGCAACTGCAAACCATGATGGAAAAGCTAGCTGCTAAACAACCGAGGCTGGTTAATCGCTCTAGGCCACTGCTGATTCATGATAACGCTAGACCACACACTGCACAACAGACGGCTACCAAATTAGAGGAGCTTCAATTGGAATGTCTAAGACATCCACCGTACTCTCCGGACCTTGCCCCAACAGATTACCATTTTTTTCGAAATTTGGATAACTTCTTGCAAAGGAAAAAATTCAATTCCGATGGGGCAATCCAAACCGCCTTCAAAGATTTTATTGATTCCCGTCCGAATGGTTTTTTTAGTAAAGGGATCGATGAACTACCTATGAGATGGCAAAAGTGCATAGATAGCAATGGTACATACTTTGATTAAATAAATATATTATAATAAAAAAAAATCGGCTTTATGTTCCTCCCATACTAAACGCCAATTTCATATGTAAGGACCTAATATAACTTTATTAATGATGATCCTCTTGGGTCAAAAATTTAGTAATTGTGTTCAAGAAAAATTTGAATGTTCTCAAAATATTCTAAAACAACTGCTTTGAATTGAGGGAATTCGCAGCAAAAGCGCCAATATTCAACTATCAAAATTTGGATAAACCTTTTTGTAACTGATTTTAAACCCATTGTAAAACTAATACGCTTTGTATAAAATGCTTCTAAAGTACACAAGCATGCTTTTTAAAGCTTACTCGTTTTTGAACTTTTTGAAACTGCTCCCGATTTGACAAAAAACTTTTTTTCCAAATGGGATATCCTACATTATAGATATTTCAATTTTAAATAAGAATATGACCTCCTTTTTAGTGTCGGACAAATAAGCACCGGAGAATTTTTAATCTCAGTCACGGAGGAGGAGCTCCACAAGAGTGGACGAGACCATTTTTCTTAATTGTCCCAATCAAATAATAGTTTAAAATATACATTAATAGGTGCCAATAAAAAATAACCAATCAATTATACCTTAATTTCGAGCCACAGGGTGGTGTAGCCCCATGATACAAAATATTTATGTGTCCATATTTAATCGCCAGATTGTCGGAACGATGTTCAATACGTTATATTTCACGCATCCGACACATCTGCCGACACAGCGACGTTTCGCATATTCGGGGCGTCATGGCGACCGTGGTCCCACGCCGCGCCTTTTAATTTTTTCCCGCCACGGAGCTTCCATTTCCGCCCGTTGCGCGCGGATTTTCCGCAGCCTTTTCCCGCCACGCTCGATTGTTTCGAATTTTTAATTAGTTCCCGCTCTCCGGCGTGACGCTGACGTGTCGCGAATCTTCTCGCATGACGGCGCCGCGCTCATTGTTGACTCCTGGAGGGGTACGCGCTCGCCGGAATATATTCGCCGAATGAACGGCGCGATCCAATTTCAAAAAGGGAATGATTTTTTCAGGACTGTTGGAAATGTATCCTATTTTTCAACAATTCAGCTAAAATTGGGATATATTTTTCATTCAACACAACTTGTTTAATAGTATCCGGAATATTTTGAGTGCGTTTATATATATATATAAAGAAACCCGTGTTTCCCTACCCGCCAAGTTTTCTCCACAACCAGCCACAACCACCCACCAGTGGTTATGGTGATGGATAGCCCTTGGTATCACATATGCGAGTTTGGTGGATGTGGCTGTGCGTGGGTGGGAGTGGGTGATGAAAATGTGTTTTCTAGCACATTGTTTTGTTATGGGAAGGCCGCAAATGCTTCAGATTATTTCAAAATATGCGCGCCGATATGTGTCGGTGAGTCTAAAAGGTTCCGGAAAAACCTGCTCTAGAAATTTCTAGAAGGAGAAGATTCTAGAAAATTACCGAAAGTTCTATAAGGTTCTAAACTGCGGAATGTGTCGGTGTGTCTAGAAGATTTCTGTACATTCGATAAATTTCTTGAAAGTTTTGGAAGGAGAATGTTATAGAAAGTTTGCGAAAGTTCTATGACGATCCAAACAGTGTACTAAAAATCTACGCGTTCGAAGCCGCGCGGGCACAGCTAGTGTATCTTATTTTTCAATAATTCAGTTAAAATTGGGATATAATTTTCATTCAACACAACTTGTTTAATAGTATCCAGACAATTTTGAGTACGTTTAAATTTTCTATAACATCTCTTCTAGGAGTACGAGGCAAAGCGTGATGTCAAACTATTATTTTAACCGTTTATTTTGGGTACAGTTATTTGGGATTTGTGTCTGATATGATGCAGATATTGTATGAAGGTATAACTGTTATTTAATGCCGATTAGTTACCAATCATCGATGCAATCAGATACAAATCTCAAAAAACGGTTAGTGTTTTATCGGTTAAAATACCATCACATAAGGTCAATTACAATTATCGAAATAAATCAGATCGAGGAACATATTTTTTTTCTATTTTCACTAATCTTCTTAAATCAATCTCTGTCTGATAAATTCAATAGTTTTTAATATTACTATTATTTTATTTAGCTTTTTTCCTTACAACTTGAGTTTGTAAGTATACATGTTCATCATGGAAAAAATTATATTTCGCCGACTACATTCCGATACTTGTAGATACACGGTATTGACTTTAGAACCCGCAAATTCGTTGTAGAACTTATCAATCTAGAACATGAGTTCTTTTTAAATCAATAAATACTATTTCGGAATGATCCGAAGTATTTATTGATTTGCGACCGTATTTATTTTGTTCTGAACATTATTCATAATTTATTTTATCATAAAGACATTATTAAACAATAAAATAATTTTATTGTTACTTTATCGTAAAAAGTGTATTGTATAATTATGTAATATTCAAAATGTTCAAAAAATATTTTGTATTCTATTGTCAATCTAAGACCATCTATCAGGAGTCAATCTGTTTTTCTTTGTTTCTAATTTGTTCTTTTTAAATCTTTTATTTTTCTATTTTGAGAAAGAAATTACTTTCTTAATTTGAAACTTATATTTTCACGATTGTTATAATATGTTCTATTTTATATCTTTCGTTAATTTTTTCTTTCTCCTTATTTTTTATTACATTTTTTTATTTTACAGCCAAGATCCCACTAATCAAATTACAATGATGTACATTGCAAAAATAACAACTTTATGTCATAAATTAATCAATCAGCCAGACTGTAAGCAAAGCCAGCCGACAAGCAAGTTAGTCGGCAAGCAAAGTCAGAGCGCAAGCAAAGTCAGTCGGTTATCAAAGTCAGCAGGCAAGCAAAGCCAGTCGGCAAGCAAGTCAGCCAGTCAGTCAGCCGGCCAGCCAGCCAGCCAGCCAGCCAGCCAGCCAGCCAGCCAGCCAGCCAGCCAGCCAGCCAGCCAGCCAGCCTGCTAGCCGTCTGCCGAATGTCTTGATCTGTTGTATTTATTTTCATATATACTAAATGTCGTTTTCCTGAAAACATGGGTGTTACAATATTTATTTTTGTCAAATTCATAGGATATTCAATCCGCAATATAAATAGGTAGTTTAACAGAAAAAATAGATAAGCGCCTGACAGACAGACATGCAAAATGGCGGACGTTGATCTAAAGTAATAATTTCCACAACGTGTTTTCGCCTCTATAAACCAGTTTAAGTACCGGGAATACGTTTCACTTCTGTGCCTTAAGTATCGTTTTACATGTCATATAGAAGCGACTATTTACCAAATAAGTATTTGGTAAGTAAATTAGTATTTGGTTGGTAAGTACCAAAGTCGTTTTCGTTCTCGCGTTCATTGCTTCTGGCAACTTTTGGTGGCTAATTAATTACTTGATAATGTCGCTTTCTTGTTCGCAAGGAGACCGTCTGCCCTCATCTGTGTTATCCAACAATAGTTAAGTTGTTCCCATCCAACCGGGGCAACTTGTATCATTAAATGAACATTCATTACTGTCCCAAGTGTTAACCTTCCTCCTTGTACTGTTCTTCTGGCGTCTTGGAAAATTGTTTCGTAGCTGTCTATTGCATTGTGTGGTCTACTTGTGTATAATATTATATTCCATAAGGGTGGCAGAATTAATTTACCGTCTAACTGCATTTTAGAGGCAGTTATTCAAGTGAGGAATCTAATGTAATTCACACAAATTAAAAACTCGATTGTATTTTGCATTTAGTTGTTTTAAAAACAGTAAAAACTAGTTGGTTGGTAAAATGTGAAGGTACGGTGTTTTAGGTGTGAAAGGTTGACAAAGTAGAAATAAATGATAAGTAGTTTTTTTTTATAACTTTTTTAAGCTAGTTAAAGTAGTTTAAACTAGATTATGTTACTCATAGTTAATTTTTAAAATTTTATTTTTTTTAATTTTAAGACAATTTAATAAAATCAAACCAATTAATAATTTTAATAAAGAATATGTTTTACCAAAAGTTCACCGTGTCACGAAGTTGCGTTAAAAAAGAGCATTGGATACATGAATGGCAGCACACATAATATTATGGAAATAACAACACTAGCAAGTAAGTCATATTTTCATAGCACAAGCGTTTAGCTTATTTTGAAAATAGTAAAAATATTTACATTCCGTGTTCGCTTCTCTATTTTTAGTGTGTAACATCTTTTCTCTCGCTTTCCTGCAATCGTCGGAGTGGATTTCGTGAAAATGGACGGAAATGCGTAACAGGAAATTAGACGCCGGGGAAGCGCGCGCTATTTCATTTCATTAATGACCGCGTGGTGATAGAGTTAGCTGTCAGATGGTACCAACCCATTTTCCGAGAGGTTAGCACTGTATTAATAAATATTAGGTCCTTACATATGAAATTGGCGTTTTGCCGTACTGGCAAATTTGATCTCAAATATCTTCTCTTTGGTTAGGAATTCCAAATCCAAATTTATACAGCTATTTACTCATGTATTTGTGTTTTGAAAATTATAATTCATTTGTTTTTTCCTCAATTGTTTTTTTCTTTGCGTCACTCAGTTTACAAAATGAAAAACTTGAAATATCGCGTTATTTACGAGTACGAGTTCCACCGTGGCACCAGTGCTGCAGAAACGGCTCGAAGGATTAATGATGTGTATGGCGACGGTGCCGCAAAAGAAAACACAGTGCGTTTTTGGTTCCAAAGTTTTCGTTCTGGAAATTTCGACCTGCAGAACAAGCTCCGTGGACGGCCGGAGACCAAAGTTGATAATGAAGAATTGAAGGCTATTGTGGAAGCGGATCCATCGCAAACCACATCCGAGTTAGCTGCAGGCTGCGGTGTTAGTGATAAAACTGTTTTAATCCACTTGAAGCAAATTGGTAAGGTGAAAAAGCTTGAAAGGTGGGTACCTCACGAATTGAGTGAAGCAAATCAACAAACGCGCGTTGACTGCTGCGTTGCATTACTCAACCGGCACAATAATGAAGGGATTTTAAATCAAATCATTACCTGTGATGAAAAGTGGATCCTGTACGATAATCGGAAGCGCTCATCGCAATGACTGACCCCTGCCGAACCAGCCAAACCATGCCCCAAGCGAAAATTGACTCCAAAAAAGTTACTTGTGAACGTTTGGTGGACTAGTGCTGGTGTCGTTCACTACAGCTTTCTTAAATCTGGCCGGACGATTACGGCAGATGTCTATTGTCAGCAACTGCAAACCATGATGGAAAAGCTAGCTGCAAAACAACCGAGGCTGGTTAATCGCTCTAGGCCACTGCTGCTTCATGATAACGCTAGACCACATACTGCACAACAGACGGCTACCAAATTAGTGGAGCTTCAATTGGAATGTCTAAGACATCCACCGTACTCTTCGGACCTTGCTTCAACAGATTACCATTTTTTTCGAAATTTGAATAACTTCTTGCAAAGGAAAAAATTCAACTCCGATGGGGCAGTCCAAACCGCCTTCAAAGATTTTATTGATTCCCGTCCGAATGGTTTTTTTAGTAAAGAAATCGATGAACTACCTATGAGATGACAAAAGTGCATAGATAGCAATGGTACATACTTTGATTAAATAAATATATTATAATAAAAAAAAATCGGCTTTATGTTCCTCCCATACTAAACACCATTTTCATATGTAAGGACCTAATATATATGAGTTTAAAAAATATTGATTATATTATTTGTATATATCTACTTCTTTTATAAGAGTAATAACACCAACATGTTTCAGAAAAACCTTTAAAAATCAAGAAAAAACGTGAAAATTTCTTGCAAATTTAAAACATTATTACTTTATTAATATTGAATATTTCTAAATTTCTCTTAGTACGGATTGTAGATAGTAAAGTATACTGTATACGTGTAAAAAACATAGTATGCGTGCATATAAATATTCATTAAAAATTAATGCCGCCTAGGACACTAAAAACGATTTTTTGGCTGCGGCCTGTCGATTAATGCTTATATTTTATTAATTATTATAAATAATGTCCAGTTTATTACTTTTATATAATAACAAAGGGTTTATTGCAGTCTATTCTGATATATATGGTATAGATTAATAATAAAAACCCACATTTTCGTAAAAAAAAAAACGCCGAAATACCTATGTATTTGCAGTGAATGTGCCGCCTTAACGTAATAAATAATAATTGATATTTGTATGTTCGCAAATTACAATTTAATTGTTATTCTCGCCTTTGCTAAAAATGAAATTTGAGTAGTGCAGTATATCGAAATTCTAACTGGAAGAATGAATGCGACTATAATAATAATTCGCGTGTATAAATTAACTATGTTAGCTTTTCTGTCTATCTTCACCTTTGTTTCTGGCACGATTACGTGAAAATAATGACCTTTACATGAATTATATTATATGGGGTACAAAAAGCGATATCCAAAAAATTGAAAAAATGTACTAAATTCTAGATATTTTTTATTTATCTCTTCTAAAGTTATGTTTCCTACAAATTTATAAGCCATCTTTCCTATAAAATCTCGAATTCAGTATATTCTAAATTTGCAATTGTCAATGACTACATTCATTCTTTTGGATATTGCTGCCTTTGCTTTTATACCCCACATATTTCAACTATTAGTCATGTCTTGAAAGAGCATGCACAATGTGTATGATACTTCGAATTTCAAATTACGCAATTACAGGCACGAAGCTATTTATATGAAAAAACAGTTCCGGAAATTTTTGTGTATTTATAGTGTTACATCTGGCGAATGGCTGGTCTATCTAAGTGATCACTTTATACAATGTAACATTCACCGGCAACATGATCACTAGTATTCAATAACCGAAAAAGCACTAGAAAAATAATATAGGTTGTATTAAAGACATTGGTATAAGTAGAAAAAATTACTCTAAAGAAGAATAGTCACGGTCCATACAAAATGTACCTAAGCCCGACACGAAAGCGACCTATCTTATTTTTTTTGTTATATTAATTGTAATAAAAAAATTTCATTTTTATATTTAATATCAGCGGTTAACATACAAATATTGCTTTCATTTTTTCTCCAGGCGTAGTATAAAAAAGCTATTTTTCTCTCCAACCGTAGTCAAATTGTAGTATTTGCAGGGTATAAATCTAACACTGTTGTTGTAACATCTGGAGTACCTCAAGGCAGCCTGTTGGGACCATTGCTATTTAACATTTATATCAATGATATAGGTGACTGCTTTCTAAACTCAAAAACTATCCTATATGCAGATGATACGAAAAATTTTTCGCCCATAAATTCACTGGAAGATTTTCGAGGGCTGCAAGATGACCTGCATCGTCTGAACACGTATTGCAATGTCCACAGCCTGGAAATAAATGTTTCTAAATGCTTCGTGGTACGGTTTACAAGAAATAAAAAGGTATTCTCTAATGAATATTCAATTAACAATATAACATTATCTACCAAATCCGAAAGCAAAGACCTTGGGGTGATAACTTGACAGTAAATTAAATTTTAACAAACAGATCGATTACATAGTCACCAACGCATCATCTATGCTTGGTTTTGTCATACGCACATGTAAACATTTCAAAAATATCAGTACCCTCAAGACACTTTATTTCTCATACGTTCGCAGTATTTTAGAATATGCATCTCAGGTGTGGAATCCAGGTTATGCAGTACACGAAAATAGAATTGAAAACGTCCAAAACAGATTCCTAAGATATCTAGACCTCCGTTCATTTAGATCTCATATAAGCAATGAAGACTCTGCGAAGTTTTTTAACATGCAGACCCTAACTCGTCGAAGAAACATAGCTGACGCGGTGATGCTATTCAAAATAACACACAATCTAGTTGATAGTCCGGAACTTCTTCAACGAATATCTTACCACATCCCAACTCGCAATAACAGACATTCACCTACTTTTCATCTCCCCTTTTGTAAGACCAACTCAAAACAAAACTCCTTTATGTACAGATGCACAAATTCATTTACCACAAACTATCACCACATTGACATTTTCAACGCAACAATAAGAAACATAAAACAAACAATATCTACACTACCGCACCCAAACTAATTTGTACATTATATCTTCCCTTCTACTCCCGTCCTACATTCCCCTCCACCCTCTCCACTCGCTATTAAAGTAAGTTAAAGTAAATTTTTATATTCAGTGGAAAATTTGTAATTGGCATAATTGTAAAAACCATTATTTCATATTTTTAAGATTGTTATTTTGCTGTTAATTTTCCCCAAAACAAAATAAAAAAATAAAAAATAAACTGAGTGGCGGAATGTGTCGGTGTGTCTAGAAGGTTCCTGTACATTCGATAAATTCGAAGGGGGATGTTCTAGAAGGTTCGCGAAAGTCCTATGACGATCCAAATAGTGTACTAAAAATCTACGCGTGCGAAGCCGCGCGGGCATAGCTAGTATATTTGTATATTAGCCACTGATATTGAATATAAAAATTACATATATTTATTACACTTAATAAAACAAAAAACTGAAATAGGTCTCTTTTGTGTCGGGCCTGGGTCACAGATGACCATTCTTCTTTAGGTTGTACTAACTGTGCCCGCGCGGCTTCGCACACGTAGATTTTTAGTACACTGTTTGGATCGTCATAGAACTTTCGCGAACCTTCTAGAACATTCTCCTTCCAGAACTTTCAAGAAATTTATCGAATATACAGGAACCTTCTAGACACATTACGCCACTCAGTTTAGAACCTTATAGAACTTTCGGTAATTTTCTAGAACCTTCTCCTTCCAGAACTCTCTAGAACAGGTTTTTCCGGAACCTTCTAGACTCACCGACACAGTCGGCGCGCCTATTTTGAAACAATCTGAAGCATTTGCGGCCTTCCCATAATAAAACAATGTGCTAGAAAGCACATTTTCGTCACCCACTCCAACCCACGCACAGCCACCCCCACCAAACTCGCATTTTTTCGATGTGATAC
Organism: Agrypnia vestita; assembly: GCA_016648135.1. NCBI lineage: Eukaryota > Metazoa > Arthropoda > Insecta > Trichoptera > Phryganeidae > Agrypnia > Agrypnia vestita. The sequence goes on along the minus strand of JADDOH010003292.1, from coordinate 8,510 downwards.
CAAGGGCTATCCACCACCATAACCACCGGTGAGTAGTTGTGGCTGGTTGTGGAGAAAACATGGCGACAAGGGAAACACGGGTTTCTTTTTACTCCCTTTATATTAACTCGTGGCGTCTGCTTGCTTACCGTCAACAAAAACTTTGGATCGATTTTTGACCCTTTTCCCGGGATCCAATCGAGCTGAAACTTGGCAAGCAGACTCGTGGCGACGATCAAGAAGATCTATCAATTTTTCGTTAAAAAAAATAATTATAGTATGATTTCGGATTTTTAGAAATTTTATTGGTTTTTTCAAATTGGCATCATTAGAAAAGTTTGATTAGCAATAATAGGTACATCACTACGAATTTCGAAAAATTACAAAACAATTGGATCACAGATGACAGCATAATTGAGTTTTTTGGGAAAAAATCAAATAATAATTTATTTCTTATAGATTTCTGCTTAGTTTCGAAGAATTCTACATTACTAAATCATTTGACGGTGGAAATTCGTAAGGTACGATATTGATGATAATTGAATCTATCAAAATATTGACATCTCAAAATATCTGACATTTTAGAAATATATTAAATTTCTGTAAGTTTAGTGTTATGTTATATGTTTTAATTCGTCTTTAATTGTTGTTATATTTTACAAAGAAAGGGAGTATAATAAAAGCTTGGTTTGTGGTTGTGGGTTACTTTTTATATACAAATATTGATTAAATATAAAGGTTGTCTTAAAGTCATTGGTATTGGTAGAAAAAAATGTCTTCCGGCAGAATGTTTCCCATCAATCCATCATCAGAAGCGCGGTATTAGGAGCCTGGGTGACATTTTCTTGACAACTTCAACATTGATCAGAAAAGTCTTCGTGGCCTTTGATTTATTGCGCGCGGAATCATTATTCTCCCCCCCGCGCGCTGGAAAATCTTACGGAATAATTTGAGGAAACTTTTGATGATACAAGTTTTAGCAATAACCCGGGCCGCTGGTCAAAGAAAGCAATTATCTCAGCTCTTTATTGGCTGACGAGGAGCCAAATTGCGTTTCACTCTTCGCCGGAGATGCTGTCCGGGGAGGTTGCGAAGGAAGACGTACTCCGAGCCACTTTTTAATGAGAAAATATTATTTTGCTCGATTTTTTTTCCATTCTTGCGCTACCTGGAGAACTTAAAAAATCTTCTGCAAAAGCGATTTAATATAATCAAAATTTTAATTACTTTCTAGTTTACTTTAATGTTTTCATTAAGAGGAAATTAAGTAGCGAATCTCAAGAAATAAAATTAACACCAGGAATTAATTAGCTGTAAGAGTAAAATAGAATTGAATAATAATTAATTCTTCAAACAATTATATTTTATGGACACCGTTACTGGGTTTTGTCCCCAGAGGGATAATTGTCTCCATGCGACGACCCAAGGATCTGGCTCAATTATAATATTTTTTTAGGATGAGGTATTTTGCATCTTATTGAATATTATATAAATAAATAAAGGAGTTGCAATAAATATTTCCCAAAATTAATTATATGCAGAATCGCGTTGATTATTATTTATTATTAAAAAAAAATTAAGTTAGTTTATATAATATCCTGTATAATAATTAATATTTTACATTTTATTTTCTACAATTTATCATTTATATGCAATACGTAATGACTTACATATTTACATTTACATGTCGTAAAATATAATACAATTTATAATCTATAAAATCAAAAGTATTTATAGTTTATATAAATTAACTTTGTAAAAAACACTTATTTATTGAAAAAATTCACCTCATCATAGATTTATATACCTCTGCACATTAGACAATTCTGTTTTTACACTTCTTTTTAATATGGCAATCTGATTTTATTCCTATTTCTAGTTTAATAGTTCTGTATATCACTGTTTACAATAATTTGGTTCAAAAAATATTTTGGTATTTGTTGCTGCGAATTTTGTGAACTAATATGAGAACGTCATAAACAAGTATTTTTTTATTGTACTTCCCATTTCTTCAATTTAATTCAATTTATTTTTTTATGTTTCTCACTGACCTGTTTTGATATACTTGTAGTTTCTTGATGTTTCATTTCATTTTTATTTCCATTTTCTGGATTTGCTGACCTAAGTGTGTTGATCAGAGGACATTACACTACCCCAATATAATGTCCGCATAGCGTCAGCAACTCACGGTCCAGTTGTTTCATTGTCTTGATTTGCTGACCTAAGTACCTACTTCCAGTCAGGTGTGTTGATCAGAGGACATTACACTACCCCAATATAATGTCCGCATAGCGTCAGCAACTCACGGTCCAATTGTTTCATTGTCTTGATTTGCTGACCTAAGTACTTCTGATAAGAACGAACAAAGGTTCAGTGGGGTATATTAACCTATACAACTCAACATCGCTTGAACAGTTGAGGGTCAATCAGTCAGTCTAGCTCTGCTTCCTTACCTGTACACATTCACTAGCTCTCGGAGCTTAACTCTAGGAGAATTAATTGTCAAAAATACGACTGATCGACCGAATTTGACAAATTTTGTGATAAAATTAAATAGATTAAGAAAATTATGTTTGAATACTTCGCAGTGTTACTTTTCCTTTAGAACTCCATTAAAGAATACCAGCTAGATTTTAGTTTATGTTTAAAAAAACCCCTGCCTTTATTAGCTACTCGAGGCTTTCAAAGGATGATTTGGAAACAAATTTGTGTATCATCAGGGGGGAGTTTCCATTCGAGAGCTTTTCAGGAAGCTTTAGCAACAGGCTGAAAAGTACGAACCAGGAATTGGAAACTAAAGGAAATAAATTCTGTATTTAATTTCTTATTCAATGAAACAATTAGACATATAATCAATTGTAATTGACTATTGGGTAACGTCCGTGATTTATTTAACGGCTAATGCGATTTCTGTAAGAAAATTTTATGATGATATAATCGGTTTATTATCTTAGTAAATAGTAAGATGTTTTTTGTGGAGTGAATTTTAGATTTTTAAGTTAAAAATTAAATTTTCTTATGAAAACTAATGTTTTCTTTAATAATATTATCAGACAGAGAGAGAGAGAGAGAGAATTTATTTATTCAGAATATTTTGATTATGTTCAAACATTCAAGAATATAATACAGGATTTTTTCTACAGGGGACAAAATCATTTAATATGTTTAAACTATTTTTAATCATTAAAATAATCAATTCCCACATTTCTATCTTCATAATTCATACTGAATTTTCATGTTTCTTTGTAGGACTATTTATCAGATTCATTAAGGACATGTTGATAATGCGTATAAAAAAATGAATAAATGAAAATAATACATTTATTATTTAAACTCTTGCTACCCTTGCAACTCCGGGTATACAAGCTAGCATTACATAATATAAAGACTGTCTTAGAAATCCTCATATCACTCTCATATTAAAGCATGGTCCAGTACAAAATAATTAATTAAAATTGTATTTGTATCTTCTAAAGAATCTAGTATACTTTTTTAGGAAATACAAATCATTAATATAGTATGTAGTTTTTGCTGTATCGATAAATTTATTTTATCGTTATCCACGCGCACGATGAAATTTGGAATCAACCACTTGCATTCAGCTTTGCCTATACGCAATACAACGCGTTACCTAGTGAATTAATATCTCCAGTATCGAACAAAAAAATAGCGGTAAAAACTTTAAAAATTGTTTCTCAATAGCTTTACAAACCAGTGAGCTTTCCTTCAATGGAATATATAATCAGTACCTATCTATATATAATTTTATATTTTCTGTATGCTATTTTAGTATTTTCTGATTATGCCTTGTTTTCTATGATAATAGTTTCTTACCGTAAAGTATAACGTTTTTATCGGAACGAGTTTTCTAACTCACTGGAAATAAAAATTCTTTGAAATAATTTATTACAGTTAATTAAATAAATAAATAAAAATACCAAAGTATTACAGATCGCGTATTTTGATATGATAATTTTGATATCTCTTTTTACTTTTTACGAAGTGCAGTGGCCCATCTCTGAAACATAAATAATTCTCAATAAATTCTATGTCGTCTGAAAAATGTTTACTGTTTTTTCAAAAACAAATCGAGTTTCCGCCGACTGCAATAACAGTTCCGGCCTTTTGAATACGGAACGTAAATAAAGCCTTCGATAATATCTTCAGTTTCAAAAGCCGATTGGATGGCTGCTAGGGTGGCTAGCTGTGGGGGGGGCGGGGGTGGGGTAGCCAGGTGGGGAGGGAGGCTGGAGAGAGGCAAAGGGGATTTGGCTTTATAAACTCCAGTTAATGCACATAGTCCCTCACAGCAGCTCGCTGATTGGATGGGAATGTTTGTGGACTCTGAAAAAGATTGCCAAGATAGCCGGGGATGTATACTCTATTCATTAGGTTCCAGGAAAAAGTTTGTTTACCCTTTTATTCCTGTTTTGTTGATGATGGTCTTATGAGCCGGGTTGCTTACCCCTTTTTACGGGTTAGTTTATGTAAAAATTCAACCACTCATTTTTCTTCGGTTTGTTTTCCCACAAAGTTTTCCTCTTTTTAAAACATCCTGCTGTGTAATCGTTTGTATAATCCAGCTTCAAAAGACATTACTCAATCCACTATACCGATTATACTCTCAGCGATAATTGTAATACTTCCAAAAAATGCTATATAACCACTAAAACCACTTTTTAGTGGTTATGTAGCATTTTGTTATTTAGCATTGCATTATAGCACATTATAAACTAACATAAATAACATTTAATTAAAATGTCTGACCACAAAGTTGATGCTTTAAATTTAAAAAATATTAATAATATAAATATAATACTCTCGTTCCTCGTTCATTTCATTGCCGATAAATCGGGGTTTATTGGACAAAAATAGACACTTGATTGCTTGACACATGCACATAATACTAATAAATTTGGATAACATGTAACAAGCCTCCCGGAAACTAGATACCTCGCTAGATATATAGAAATATCTGTTCTGAATTAGATAGATTTTTTAATATTTTATCCCCATAGATCGACATCTAGTATTTATTTTGAAAGAAAGTACACACAGTAAAAATCAAGAGCAAAAAGTATAAAAGCGTCATGCGGATGCAGAAAAAAAAGAAAAAAAATGCAAATGATAGTTTTACATCTTCAAGTTTGTGTTTACTGGGGTATTATGCCGCGTTGTTACGACCTTTCGGGCCGACGTTTCGGATCCCATTGCAGGATCCATCATCAGGGCTGATGTGTTGTCTCGAATGTTGGTGTTGTGGTTAAGTATCGGCTTGCAATACCGTGCCGAAGTCATGATGTGTTGTATTGTGTTGTATGTATGATTCATCTGTTGTCTGATCACTATCTCTGCGGAGTCTGCGACGAGCATGACTTTGAAGCGCCGGATACCAAGATGTTTTTAATTTGAGACCATCATCTCTATTAATATTTATCGGGTGCTTGTAGATTTCTAGTGCTTCCTTGATAAGACGCGTATGGTGACTCTTAGGCTTTCCAAGGATTTTCGGTTCGAATGCAAAATGGTGGGCGGTATCCAGAAAATGCTCAGCCAGTGCTGATTTTTCTGGATGACCGAGTTTGCATGCCCGTTTGTACTCGTTGACCCTTTTGGAAATGGTACGCGCCGTTTGCACCACGTATACTTTATCGCAGTCTTGACAATCGAGTCTATACACACCGTCTGTTTCTAAGCGATCTCGATCCTTCGCTGATCTCAACATATCCTTAATTTTGAGTTGGTACCAAAAACTGTCTTAATGTCTCTTTTCTTGAGAGCTCTGGCAATTCTGTCTGTAACGCTTTGGACAAAAGGCAGAAAGGCGATGCCTTTGCACTCAGGTTCTGTATGTTTTTCAGGGCGAACAGACCTCGTACTTATGACGCGTTGCATCTGTCGCTTCTGGTAACCATTGCCTTCCAGTGCGTCGCTGAGTGTTATCATTTCCTCCTGTAGATATTCATCTTGGCATATCCTTTTGGCCCTCGTGGCCAAAGTGTTGATGAGACCTCTTTTTTGAGCAGGAAGAATTTTGAAGATTCTGAGTGGCCGTGAAAACCTAAGAACGATAGTTTTACAATTCTTATCAAAACAGTGTCCTTCATTTGGATCCACAAAAGAAGTTGCGAGCTAAAATAAAAGTAAAAGAAAAAAAAGACGATTAAATTGAAATGCAAAGAAGAAACAGGAAAGAGCGTAATTTGGGAAAAAGATAAATAAAATCAAAAAAAGTGGCAGCGGGACTAAAAAATTGAAAAAATTTGATATATGAAATAAAACGAGTAAATAATCCAAATAAAATAAAATAATCACAAAAAATAACAATCTAGAATACAACTTTGTGACAACAATAAGAGTAAGAAGCAAAGTGAAAAAGAGAATGAAAAAAATATGGCCGTTTTACAGCTTATATACTCGAATATACTACAACATTTTATATATTTGTACACAATATACAGTAAGCGGGGTTAATACATGAGAAAAACATTTCAATATGTTCAAAGCACTTTTTTTTTCCACAAGATAATTATAAAACTAATGCTGCTATGAATACTTTTAAAAATTGTGAAAATATTTTTTTTTAGTTAATATTTTTTCTTGCCAAGTCTACCTGTTAAATTCTATACGTTAAAATTCATTCTAACAAATTCACAAACACTTTCACGCAGTCTATAAATAATGTATTTTACTATACACTGTTAACAAAAATTATTAATTGTCTTTGAAATATTCTCTCACTTAATAGTGTAAGTAATCTTAGAGTTTTATTTTCACCTTGAGTAATATTGGAATGGACGCCAGGCACCCCTATTTTTAAATTAAAAATATTGTAACGAGCTGTTCGTTGACATTTGACAGTTCCATAGAAAAGTGTCACATGCGCAGAACGGCGGGCCGGTATGCCCAGTGGTTGAAATAAGAACTAACATGATTAATAAATAGCGAAGAAATGGAAGGGTTCTTACCCGAGTAGAAAAACAAAAGAGAGCTGTTTTTTTGTGTTTGAACAAAAAATAGAGTAGTAATGCGTTGCGAGCGATTGTAAAATGTTAGAGATAATGTACAAGCGATAATAAAAGATTTTTTTTTTTTTTTTTTAAAAATAGAGATGTGAACACGGAATACGTGTCACATCAATATTCTTACTATTTTCAAACTAAGCTAAACGCTTGTGCTATGAAAATAGGACTAACTTGCTAGTCTGGAGTGAGGTTCGAACCAGCGACCTTTGGATCACGAGTCCAGTGTCCTAACCACAAGACCAACAAGCTACTCGATTTATTTATTTTACGAGTTGTGCCATTTCATTTTTCGAGCGAGCCACGCCACGTAACAACTGGCGTCAGAAGCGGGATTCGGGAGATTTTTAAGAAATCAACGTGAAGATCGTGGCACAGGAAGAAATGGCAACCATGGAGGAATTTTCGGATGCGGAATGCGATATGATAATGAAGATGCTGGAAGAACTGGAGCGGAAACGCCAAGAAGACAAGGAAGAACAGAAGCGGAAACGCCAAGAAGACAAGGAAGAACAGGAGCGGAAACGCCAAGAAGACAAAGAAGAACAGGAGCAAAAATTGGGAATGTTGTTGGACGTCAAATTAGGAGGCATCAAGGAGCTTAGGGAAAGTGTTGACAAGCAACAAAAAGAATTGCAGATCACTAAACTGGACGTTCAAGAAAATATCAAGGATCTTCGACAAGACGTAAAACGTGACGCTGAAAAGACACAACATGAAATCGAGAAACTTCGGGATGAAGTAAGAAATTGCCAGAAGGTTCAAGTAGAGAATGCTACGGGGTCGACAGGAAAAAAGCCTTCTACATTTGACGAACGATGTTTACAGGATAGCAACCACAGGCAGTACGAAACGGCGGCGCCCTCAAACATTAGGAATGACCAAGGAAATGGGACAACACCTGCAGAAATGACCTTCGTCGATAGTGAGAGGCTGATGGAAAATGTGGCCAAGTACCAGGTGGCGATGGAAAATGCAGCCGAGGACCAGGTGACGATGGAAAATGCGTCTGAGGACCAGGTGACGATGGAAAATGTGGCCAAGGACCAGGTGGCGATGGAAAATGCAGCTGAGGACCAGGTGGCGGTGGAAAATGTGGCCGAGGACCAGGTGACGACGGAAAATGCGGCTGAGGACCAGGTAACGATGGAAAATGTGGCCGAGGATCAGTTTGCGATGGACCTCAGCAATACTGTGTTCGACGCCGAGCAGCACGAGTTCACCGAACTCAAGATACAGGAGGACATGGATCCCTGGCCCTTCTGCGTAGTCACCGTGGAGGACAAGCCCATGGTGCAAGTAGAGTACAAAGGGGAGAACAAGAAACTCTCTCCCGATGAAATTAGTCCCATGGTGTTGGACGAGATGGAACAGACGACCGAAGCATACGTGGACCAGAGTGTGAAGGAAGCAGTTCTGGCTATGACAGATTACTTCAGTGACTCTCAGCGACAAGCTATCAGGACTGTGGTCAGGACAGTCAAGCTCAACGTGCTGCAGATCATCAAT